>JBBHKE010002487.1:0-20324 GCA_037447655.1 Zygnema cylindricum | reverse complement strand
AATAGACAACGTTAAGAATTAAAAGAAAAAAGAATATCAAGAAAGAAAGAAGAGAAAAAGAGTGAGAGAGGAAACAAGACAAAAAAAGAAAACAAATGAAGGAAGGATAACAACAAGAAAATTGATATTTTATATTACAAAAAGAGTGAATTCATTATAAGAGATAAAGAAAGGATAGTGTGCAAGAGAGAGAGAGAGGAAAAAAAAAAGACAAAAAAGAGAACCAAAAAAAAGGGTAGATAACACTAAAAAAATGGAAATTGTCAAAACGAAAAATCTTAAAAGTGAATTCTTTATCGCTTAACTCGTGAGGATTATCCTCCCGCCCTCCCTCCCTCCCTCCCTCCTCTCTATCTCCTCGAATCTGCATCCTCTCCCTCCCCTCCTCTCTGCCTTCCTCTCCCTCATCTCTCTCTCTCATCCTCTCGCCCCTCTTCTCTCCCCTCTTCGCCTTCCTCCTCTTTCTCCCCTCTCCCTCTCCTCCTCTCCTTCCTCCTCTCTCCCCCCTCCTCTCCCTCCCCTCTCTCCGATCCAATCTGTCCCTCCTCTCTCACTCTCTCCCCCTCTCTCCTCTCTCTCCCCTCCTCTCTCCACTCCTCTCTCCCCTCCTCTCTCCCCTCCTCTCTCCCCTCCTTTCTCATCTTCTCAAATCAATAAATCTCCAGCTACAAAATGACAGCAGAAAAATTAAAGCTCCTACCAAAAAAAAAAAAAAGTTAGGAAAAGTAAAAAAAGACAAGGAGAAAAAAAGATGACATTTGACCAATGGAAGAGTCTCATTCATGGCATCAGGTCACTTTCACAGCCTGCAGAAACGACAAAATGAGGCTGTGGTCACCTGTGACGAGGGCGATGACGTGGCAGATGCTACGTGCAGAGCTCTGACACGTGGCGGTCTGGGCGGACGGAGGGGCCTGACAGGCGCCCTACTGCCGAAGAGGATAAGAAAATGGCTTCCCGAGCTTATGTACTCACGAAGGGGAGAAGATTGCAGAATTCGCGGCGGAATTCGTTGCGGAATTCGCGGGGAAACTGGACCGTCGCTTCCTGCGAAGTTCATAGATTCGTCGTATGAGATACTGAAACCGTATGGGAATACTGTATGCGAGATTTTCATACTATACGCACACTTAAGATATTTAATACGCATATAGTATGTAGTGACGGGAACCACTTATGTCCTCTGGTTTGGACTTTGAGGACCTACTGTACTGTAGCTATTTTGTCTTTGTACAAATCTGTACTTTATACGTGCGTATTTTTCAAAACTCAAAAGCGGTTATTTCAAAAAGTTCAAACTGCCCTAATCAGTAATCACACAACTACACCCGTAAACCGCGAATCGCTATTAGCGTTCATGACTCTAATTGAGGTACCCCGTTTTTTTAGGCAAATTCTCAAATGTTTCTGAACGTTATTTGAGGTACCCCACGTAATAGGGTTAATAACTGTAATATAGTGCCCTTCTAAATAGTATGGTATACGGACTGTCAGATCCGTATTATTTTGTACTTTTTCAAGTAAAAAAGTACATAAAAAATATTTACGCTAACGCGCGCGCATGTAAATGTGCATGGGAAAAATGACGCGGATGTCACAAAAACGCGATGGCGTACGATTTGAACAATTTCGTACATGCACGTATTTTAGTGTGAATATTTTATGCGCCGACAATTATTACAAAGCAGTTTAAAAATTAGAATGATAAATTAGAATAAATATTTTTTTGTAAAAAACTGAAATTCCCAATTAGTGTAAGTAACTCTAATTGTTTCATTACGCTATCTATTTCATTACGCTAATAGCGATTCACGGTGTACAGTACAGTTGTAATTTCTATGATACTAAAAACAATAAAATACGATAAAAAACACGCACGGTATTTTGTTTGGACATCAAGTCATCAACCGATTTCTGACCGCGTGACATCTCGGAAGTGACCCCATTCTCCGTACGAAATGTCCCAGGACGTGACTTCATAATCCGTACAAAACCTTCTTTTCTATCGACGTAGTGCCACGCAAGCGAGAGTCGCCACCTCGAAAACATAACCGAAAACGGAAGAAAAAAAAGTTAAATAGTACGAAAACATGAAACCCTAAAAATGAAAAAACAAAACGTGTCAATCGACAATGTGACCTTCGCGCAGCAGCGTCCAATCTGCGAGCAGCATCGTACGGCCTCGTCTGCCCTTTCACCAAATCTGCAGCTGTCTTCCACATAAAGCGCGCCAATTGGCTCCACATAATGCTCCGAGATTCGATCCTAAAAAAAGCGCACCGATTGGCCGCTCCTCTCAAAACGCGCCTCTCGACAATTGACGCAAGTCAGTCGTGTACTATTTCTATTTTATAAGGTCGATATTTTTTTTTGTACTTGAAACATCTTTCCGTGCACACGTGTCCGATTTCGGTGGGAGATCGCCAATCTAAATGTGAGGATCTCGGCTTTCAGTCGCAACCGTCGGATAAACAATTCTTCCTTGGACGAGAAAGTACAAAGTAAAAAGTACAAACTCGCTATTCTAAAGTCTAAACGCCCAATCAGATTCTTGTTTTTTGATTTGGCAAACAAAAAGGTACAAGCCAATTTTTTCAACCATCTTCTAGTACAGTACACCGCGAATCGTAATTAGAGTAATGAAAAAATTAGAGTAAAAAAACCACAAAAAACAATTAGAGTAATGAACTCTAATTTATGTGATAGAACATTTTCAAAGAGTAAGTTTACTCTAATTAATTTAAGCTCTCTATATTGGGTTATGTCGGCTATAACTATCCGCGCTGAAATTTTGAACACTAAATTACGTAGACGTTCAAAATCTGTCAGTCCGTATAGTATTGACGTCATTATGACGCTAGTACTATTTGTCCCGCAGAATGTCAGCTAATGTTCACACTGACGACGATGCTGTCGACGGACGAGAGTTATGCGAACGGCTTTTTTTCGTTGTGATTGATTTTTCGTTTAGTGTGATTTCACGTGCGAGCGCGATTCTATTAAATCATTATTTGTACATTTTTACTTAAAAAAGTACAATTTTGCATGGTCGAACGTCGTCCGTACTCCACACTATTTAAAACGAAACTATATTACATTTTTTACGTTAATTAAACTTCACCTAAATTAGAATAATGAAAAAATTAGAATCGTTTACTCTATTTGATGTCATACAGTCGAAATTTCGAGCGACCGAATTAGAGTAATTTACTCTAATTACGATTCGCGATGTAGTAGCAAATATTATTTTCTACAATCATACTTCATCTTTTCGGAGGAATAATAGGGTTTATTTTGCCGTACACTACCGTACAGTAAAAATGTTTCATAAATATTCCGTTTTTGTACGGCCGCCTCTACGTTCACTCTCTCTTTCTCTCATTTTTTTTTTTTCAGTCCACCTCAGCTCTTCCATAATCTCTCCTCCAGCTTGAATTGTCGTTCCTTCCTTCTTTTCCTTAAGCAGGAAACACTCTCCCGCACTCTCACGCTTTCCCCCTCTCTCCCTCCCTTCCCCTCTCCCTCTCGCTCTCTCGCTCCCTCTCCTTCTCTCTCTCCCAAGGGAGACAGATTGTCACGGGGAAGGGGAGAGGGAGGGGAAGGGGGGGGAGGGCGAGGGGAGAGGGGGAGGAAGTGGAGGGAGAGCAGTGGTTGTGCAGAGTAAAGGGTGTGCACATTGCCATGGATACAAATAAGATGAATAATAATAATAATAGCTTAACAGACCTAATGTCATTTTTTGGAGCATTTGCTCGCTTCCTATCAGCTACAGTACGGCGCCATTTTTAAAGATTGTGTTTTTCCCCACTTAAAAACAATTTTTCTGCGTGCACACTCGGGAAGAGAGAGATAAACTTGGGAGGAAGAGGAGGAGAAGAAACACCAGTAATGAAAAAACATGTAATAAAGTACGCGCGATATAGCAGGCAGGGCGAGGTGGGCATTTGAGTCTATTGACGCCTTTTCGGCGGAGGTTGACGAAGGAGATGGAAGGGGGCGAGCGAGAGAGAAAGTGAAACAACCGCTCGAACGTGCGCGTCCAAACAAAAATAAAAGGAAAGGGAAGGTCGTTCGCGTGCGTACGATTCTTTATGGTTTTGCTTTTTTAATTCAGTGCTTTCGTGTTGAAAAGAGAGGTATTTTGTAGTCTTTCTTGTGGACTTACTGTAGCCCTCATACTTATCGTAGTCACTGAGGACCTGTAGGTAGCCGTGGCTGTCTGCTGCAGCTAAAGGAGACAGGTAGATCATTAAGTACAGATTTTTTTGCAAAATATAGACTGCCCCTTGTGGGACTTGATCTAGTAACCTCCGGATGTCCGCCGTACGAATTAGACTTCCGCCTTATCCCGTAGGTCTTGAAAAAATCGATACACGTATATGGCGCGATATTGATTTAAAGCTATACCGCGCCGGACATTTCATTTATCTAATTACGGGACGATTTATGCATGTAAACGAAATCGGGACCGCACGAAATATACGAATTAACATTTTATTTCGACGGACAAAATCAAATGTCCAGATGTAATCGAACGGCTCATAGTGGAGCCGGAATGCCGAAATAGCCGTTTGGCGGTTTGCGGACCAGATGTCGGTGGATGACACGTGGCAACATATGGTTGGACAGCGGATATCACGGGAGGAGCAATTACGGCTCTGGATTTGACACGCGTCAGCGGAACGGCCATGTCGTACTATGGTCGTACAAGAAGTACAGCGGTACCTGTACCTTCTTGTACTTTAAAGTCTTATGATTGGCCGAAGTACCTTAGTAGTAGGCTTAGAGAGGTAGCTTAGGACTTAGAATATTTTTTGGTTTTCCAGCCTCTCTCCAAGAGTGCACTTGTATTTATGGACCAACTTTGGTCAGCCATAACTTAATGCTCAGGGGAGCAATTTCAGTGATTCTTTTTGCAGCGGACACAGGGGAGTCCAAGCTACACAGGGGTGTAGTCGGTCAGAGCTTTTGCGTCCCAAGGTGGGACTTATTCATTGTCAAAGTCAAAAGTGCATATATTATCCTATAGGCTTCACATAAGCTGGACATTGTGTGTACCAATGGAGGTCACAGAATTACATTTCGAAGCTATGGGCGTGACTGTAGCGTACGGATCCATGATACGTACGATCACTCGTGTATTTTGTACGTCGTGACTTTCCCCGGTGGCCTGTACAGTACTGTACAGCACACCATCAATAGTATTTAGCGTCAATGTTTTTTTCGTCTCTTAAAAGTTAAAACATCTTTTATGAGTACACATTTGTCCAATTTTCAATTTGAGACCGCCAATCAGAAGCTGAGATTGCTACCTTTCAATCGCAACCGTCAGATCCACAATCCGACATGTGTGTACGAATAAAATATGTTATTAGAGACGAAAAAAACATTGACGCTAAATAGTGAATACGATCTACGATCTACGGTGTACTGTACTGTACTGTAGCTGACGCGAGCTGACGCGAGCTGACGCGCGCAGCTGTACAATCTGTCACCCGGTAACATCAAAAATGGCCGAAATCGACTCATCGAAAGCGCCGCCAATGGGTTTTCCGCTGTTTTGTTCTTTTGCGAGATGATTGACACGTGTCACAAAATTTTACAAGTATTTTCAAATCACAGAAGTTTCGAGAGCATAACGCAAACGTCGTTTTCAATGATTGGGAAATCATACGGCTGTAAAGCGCCCAATTATTGGAATTGACCTTGAAATGACCGCTTTTGGGTTTGACGGAAGCGCAACCCCCAAAGTACAAATGAAGTACATTTCTTATACATCGACGCAAAAAATGTCGGTGCTTGTACGCAGACGCATACGTATAGGGTTAAAAGGACAAAGACCGAGATTCTACATACACTTTGCTACTGACTGTACCGTACTGCAGCTCGCTTGGGATCGGCGATCATGAAGAAACAATACACCGCCAATCGTTATTAGCGTTTAGGTTTCTTTAGCGTATACAACCAATTACAGTGGTGTACGCTATTTAAGAATTTGGAAATTGTGGAAAAAATCATACATTCTAATTGTTTGGTTATGGTAATTTGGATCTTTGAAAAAAGAAATGTCGTTCGCAAACATGCTTACACTAATATAGGTCCCCGTACAGAATATGACAAATTGTACACAAATCGTACATTCACACGGTCGAAAAGCGGCTGTCGGACGAATATGTGCGAACGAGATCTTTTACGACCTAGTTTTATTTCCTTTTTAGAACGCACTTTCTCATGCGTCCTCGGTTACTAAAACTAATTTATTGTACTTTTTAACTTAAAAAGGTACATTTATGTACGGTATGACACTTACCATACACCACTCTATTTAAGAGACAACGTACTGAAAATATCCCTAAATAGAATAAAGAAAAAAATAGAATGAACTACACTAATGGAGAATAAAATAAAAAAAAGTGGGACGCAACGCTAATAACGATTGGCGGTGTAGTTTACCGCGCCTATATCGTATGAATTAATGACGTGTATCGCAATATAGCCGACAGATGTCGAGCGGCGAGCGCCCGATGCACAGCGTACGAAACCGATATTAGCAGTTATTTGTTAGGTTTCAACTTTCAACACTACATTCTGTTTCTGACTATGGAATATGTACGTAATATGTAAAATTACGTAAACCCTAAAAAGTACGACGAAAATACGTTCCATCAAATTTGTAGGAGATATTTTCACATTATTGATCTTTTTTTTTTTTTTTTTTTTTTTTTATTGATCTTGCTATTTTCGCCTTCTTGTAGGCCTATATTCGTGTCCGTACACGTTCTTTGTGTACAACTTACGCAAAATTACAGTACGGTACAAATTTGCTTTGTGTGCTTTGTACGTAAAGTACAAGTGCTGCGAACTTCAAAACTGAACATGGAAATTGTCGGTGTTCGCACGCATATTTAGGTAATGGGCCTGGAAAAAACAAAACCTTAAAATTTGATGACATTTTGTCGGTGTGTGACTGTGGTAATGAATCGAGCCGCCGTTAAGAATTTGCACGCGTCATTTTCTTGCTGGAGAACGGCAGGTGCGATATTTTCGTCTGACTGGCACAGGTTATGAACGTTTACTGGCAGGTCGAGTTGCCATCAGATCGAGCCAGTAATGTAACTCGCTTACGTGACTTGTTATGAGTGGTACTGCGGAAGGCAAATTTTACAAACCGACATTCGTCCAAGATTTCTCAGCCGTGCAACTCGCTATATCACTGTACGAATTGTCCGTACTATGCCACTGTACGACCACGCTGTCTTCTCTAACGACCGAAAAAGCAGGACAAATACGCGCGGCAAACCAAGAAGGCGAAGGGAAGGCAAACCGAGCGGACAGGATTTTTCCCGGCAAGGATTTTCTGCTGGATTTTGGTGGGATTCGCCCTGTACGAAGGCACGAGGCTACCGCGAGGTCATCCATTGTGGCACCAGTCGTCTTGTCCATGTGTACGAATACTGTAGCTGGCTATCCTCCTCCTCCTCGAAGACAGTGACGGACGATGGCCAGCGATAGAGCTGGATGGAGCGATTGCTTTGCGGATGAAGACAAAAAAAATCGAGCGGTCAATGTTTTGGGCATGGAGCCATGGACCCTGACAGAATCTTGATTGATATTCGAGTTAAGATTGTATTTCCGTAGAAGTTAGGCATGGTACCGACTCGTACGGAATCCAGGAAAGTACACCTCGTATCGCTATTAGTGTTAATGTTTTTTTTTCCAATTTAAAACATCTTTTCTCCGTACACAGTCGTCAGAATATTTATCTGACGGCTGCGATTGAAAGCTAGGATTCTCATCTTCCGATTGGCGGGTCTCCCACCGAAAATTGAACATGTGTGTACGGAGAAAAGATGTTTTTAGTGGAAATAAAATATAAACACTAATAGCGATGCAAGGTGTACGGTATCCCACTTTGTCGCTGATGGAAACTACACCGTGAATCGTTATTAGTAGTGTTGGGTATCGAGGACCCATTGCCGATATTCGATATATATCGAATTTTAGGTACCCAATATTCGATATATCGCTTCGATATATCGAATTTCAAATCATCGCGATATATCTCCGATATATCGTATCGTCGATATATCGAAGCTAAAAAAAAATAATAATAATAATAATCCCACAGGTTTTCAAAGCCTCGTGACTTCGGACATTGTGACTGTAAAATCTTTGCCGGAAAGAAATACGGTTTTTTCGTGAAAGTCAGCGGAGTGAAGAGATCTCTGAGGTACATTGACGAGGTACACTTGTGAAGTACACGTACATCAAACGCAAGTACGATTTTCCATACGAAAAAGGTATGTTTCTAGATGTTTGATGATTTTTGAGATTTGATAGTCAGCTTACGTGGAACCATTCATATCATTACACGTATGTAAAACTTATTTAGAAAAGATACGCGATGTACCCGATGCTTCTGTAATACATAAATCTTGCTGTCCGTACTATTACAGAGACCTCCTCGTGTAACCATACCCCAAAAAAGCAATCATTAGAATTACATAATTAGTAATTTTTGTCGGTTACATTTTGCGGCGTCTACCTTTAAGTCACGGAACGAAAATCACGGCGTACGTGGCGTATTAGACAATTTGACTTTTTCGCAAAAATAACATATCGTATAAAAAAATAAAAATATTAAATTTAAAAAATAGTATATATCGCGATATATATCGCGATGATTTATGTTGGTCGCGGTACGATATATCGAGAATTCTCCTCGATCGATATTCGATATATCGAATATCGAGATTATCGCGATATGAATTTACCCGATACCCAACACTGTTATTAGTCTTATGTACGCTATATCGGCACCCCAGAAATTTGACATTGATACCCGAAATACATGGATTGAATCTAATTTATCTTTGACATTAATTACGGTTCTAGTAAAATAGCGTCAATGGAATGACCGTACTGTATTCATTAATAGTGTGGTGTACGAAAATTGTTTGTTCGTACAGCAGTGTACTTCGTTACAGAAATCAGTACGGAAATACTGGTTAACTTATGTCGGTCGCATACAGAGCTGCGCTTAGAAAAATAACGGAATCCAGTTTCAAAAATAGGCGTTCGCATACATTTAGAAGTTCGTTTTTGTGTGTGTCAGTGTGAACTGATAACGTGTGCACATGCTAAAAACTGTCCATGTTACATAAACGCAGTGTTGCACACTTACACATGTTGATAGTTGAAGAAAGCTAAGTCTAATACAATGCCCCTTTAACTCTATTTCGGATCCTGCGAGATTAATAGTATACATGTTTACATTATTAAAGGGTTTTTGAGGGTACATAATGGTAATACCAGACCTTTAAACGAACGAGACGCATATTAGAGTTATATTTTATTCTAAAATGGGTTATGTTTCAAAAAACAACAACAAATTAGTGTCATATTGTGTACACATTAGAGTGAATTTACAAAATTTAGAATTGAAAAAACGTAGCGCCTTGAAAACGAGAATTGGTACAAACTAGCGGCATATGCGGACTGAACTCAAAAAATGGATTTTGTGGTCAAACAAATCTCAACCACATCCTCATTTTTTGACGGCATGCTTTACAATCTCGGATATGCATTTTTACACAACGTCGCCATTTTTTTGGCAGGATGCGTGTCATCGCCCCGCCGCCTCCTTTAATCTAGCGGCATCCAGTAGACTATGGCTCCCTCTAGGGTTTACAGCGGCATGCGTTTGGAACGTAATATAGAGGAACAACAATAGTGGTTGGGCCAACATCGTCGCTATGTATTTCCGGGATTATTATGAAATCATTGGTAAGTGCGCAGCCCAGCATGTTTAATCATCTCTCTTGCGCTTTTTACCTCTTTGTTCTTCCGCTTTCATTTTCTCTTCCTCTCTATCCTTTAATCTCTCTCTCTACGAATTTTCCATCTCCCATATTTCTTCCCATTAACCCTCCCTACCCTTTTCTCTTGTTCACTTCTTTCCAGTTTCTCTCTCTCCCTCTTTCTGTCTCATATCCTTTCTCTGCTTTTCTTTGAGAGTGGTTTTTTTCCTATGTTATTCTCGTTTTCGTTCTGTGTCACTCTCTGTTCTTCTTCTTTTTCACGTAATATTTTTCAAATCCACCTACCCCGTACTAATCTGTTATATATTTTTTTTCTTATGTATTATGAATTGTCATCGATGATGAGGATATATCCGACGGCCGGTTGTATTGTACAGCACCCCACGGAAACATGCGATATAGGGAAGAATAAAATATCATGTTGAAGGTATTGGACCGTACGAAGGCGCATGGAGTATACCGTTAGGAGCTTTCCATGGATCTTTATTTTTATCACGGATGGGGGATACTTAGTTAGTGTGTGTAAAATATGAAGGTTTTTAAAATTATTTTTAGAGGATTTCCTACTTACAAGCAGAAACGTTAATACTTCATGACTATTTAGAGCTTTGTTGACTACTGCAGATTAATAGGCCTTAGTTAATTATTTGTTGTAGTTCAACATTGTAAACAGAGTTTACCATGAAATATAAAATTGACGCATTTCTTTTCCCATTGTTTTAATGAATGCTCGTATTTGTGTCAACTTTTGGTGTATTTTCTATTCATTGTGTGTTTTATAATTGCTTTCATGTTGTTTCGTTGATATTATCGCATTAAAATATATTTCATGTAACTTGCATGTTTTCGTTGTGGACATCTGTATATGCTCAAAATATGAATTTTATTTGTATTTTTTACTTCAGACCGCATATTTTTCATCTTTGATTTTCCTGCATGAAATATTTTGGTTTGATTTTCATTACTGTATTAATGGTTTCAGTCTAGCGAGAATGAGATTCTCGACATAGGATTAAGGATGTTATTTGATCACAATAAAATTTATATCCATGCAATTTAAAAACTCAAACTGTCTGGATCAACGACGAATTAACCTCGGCGCTGAAAGGTTTCCACAAATGGTTCCATGATTGAATTCAGCGACGACAGACTCTGCTTTGTCGGAGATGGTGAGAACGTTGTTTTGTCGCTGAAATTCCTTCTAGCGACAAAACATACTTTACTTTCTCAAATATGATAACGATGATGTGTCGTCGCTAAATTCCATTTAGCGACGACATAGCCTCTGCTTTGTCAGCTATGATAATAATGTTTTTTCGCCGCTAAATTAGTGTCATGCGACGACAAATTATCGTCGCTGCAAGAGCAACCATTATTCAGTTTAATGAACATGGTGTTTATAAAAATAAGCACTGAAAAAGTTCCGAGGAGGATCAACAAACGACGAAGCATAGTCGTCGCTGATTAGGGTATGTTGTAAATTGCGACAAAATATATATTTCCATAATACAAGTCGTCGCTGATTAGGGTATGTTGTAAATTGCGACAAAATATATATTTCCATAATACAAGCACAGTGCAATGTTCAACACCACAATAACAACAGCTGAAGGTAAATACATGATAATTTTGTAACATATATAGAATTCCACGACATACAAGGGGTTTTTACTTCATAAAAAACAAAACCATATTTTCCCATATAAAAGACCATACACACATACGAAATCTGCTCTATCCAAAGAAGTAAAAGAATACTGGACTCCTTGAACTGTCTACATTTATCTGGAACCGGTTTAACTACTATTCCTTCACTATAATTAAACTACCAACCCCAAACTAATATATTTGAAAAAAAAAAAAAACAATCAAGTATTATGTTTAAAACTCGTTGCCGCTCATCCCTCCCTCATTGAAAATGTTGTCTTGTTGACTGTCGGCATCTTCAATATTTTGGAGGAATTCCCTTGCCCTCGGGCATGGAGGTTCCACAGCTTCGCCTTCGAAGTGGTTGCGATATTTGCTGATTATGCCTTGCAGTTGTTGTGTGAGCATGTCGTCATCCCACTTTCCGTCGCGTAGAGACAAGCCACATTGAATCATGGCTTTTCTCGCATAACTCATTCCGTTTTTGTCTCTCATTGCATTGACCTCTCGGATGGAGTCCCTTGCCAATTTAAAAAAAAACGCTTTACCGGGTCCAACCAATTTACCGGACCATCCACGGCTAGAAGGTTTAGCCCATTGACTGTTCTCAATTCCTTTCGCCTTCCAACTATCCCAAATGCGACTCCACACGTCCTTGATTTTGGAAATCACGAAGGAGTCGGCCGGTTGAACAAAATGTGTTGCATTAGGTGGAAAATAGTGTAACACGGTGTTCTTGGCCTCTAGAACACGCTCCAACTCGTCGAACGTGTTGTGACCACCGCAGTTGTCCAGAAATCTAATTTTTTGACGTCCATCTCGATCCCCTTGGTAAGACCTTGCCTCTTCGACCCATTGTGGGAACACCGTTTTATCATTCCACCCCTTCGGACCGGTCCGGTAACAAACGCTTGCAAAAATATATAATACTCAAACAAAGGGAAAAAAATTATCATTTTGAAGTGTTTGCTTACATATGCATTACAGGGAAAGTAAGCTAGGTGTACCATAGTAACCTTAAAATAAGAGTCATTACTTTAGATAAGAGAAATCAAAGTGTTAAAGAAGAAAAAAACACATATTTTGTAGTAGGAGAAAGGGAGAGGAGGTATGCAAGAGCTAGGTCATGAGATATACACAAAAAAATTAAACACAAAAACATGGTTAGAGATAAATAGATAAATCTCCATCAAAGCCAAGAAGACATAATACATAAATTGAAAACATTAAATGAGGGAGAAAAAACTTACCGGGGACGTTGTCCGGTAAACCTTGTATCGGGTAACTTCTTGCTCGATTTGAAAAAATTATTTTTGGGTTCTCGATACCAGCGTTCATCCCTCGGCTTAGTCGCACCATGAGAGTCATGGACTCGCCTCCTCCGGCAACATCAACGTATTTCACCACTTCGTCCCCTCTAAAGCCCAAAGTTTTTCCATTATCGGTGTTGACTATCATGTAAGTTTCATCCATGTTTTCAATGAGGTCTTCGTTGAAAAGTCTTGTTTTACATTCGCCGCCAAGCCAAAACAAATGTAGTTGTTTTGGGTTTACGTCGTCAAGTATGGAAGAAAACAAAAACAATACACTAAAAAAATGAAACGTCATTAAACTATATTGGTAAAGAAACTCACCGGATTCAAACCCCCGCTTTAGAACGCCCATGTGGAAGGCTACGGTACGCTCAATGTATTACTCTTTCTCGGGACTACATTGTAGTTTCCCCTTTTGTGCACGCACAACGATGTTGTGCTTCTCTTGACACCTCTGCACCTACCTTTTATTTATGATTGGATGTATTTCCGACCCGTCATTGTTGAACCATTCCGGGCCGTACTCTTTCCTCCTTTCTCTTATTATGTCCCTAGCGATGTCCCCGAGAATTGTGGTGGACATCTTCATACCCGCTTTTTTTAAACGTTCGAAATCCAAAAGTAACTCCTCGTGTATAACCGTGACCCAAGCGGCTTCCTTCTTTCCTCGTCCCGGCAAAGCCTTGGTAACCGCCACCGATCTCGTCCCAAAACTAGAAGTAGAAAACGTACGGGTTGTCTCTCGTATTCCGTCAAGCGTGGACCTCCTCTCTACCCACCATCGCTTGGCCTTTTGGTATCCTGTAAACAATAAACAATATCAAAAGTATTAATCGGATTCCTGAATGGAAAGTCGTATAAATAAATGAAACGACTCTAAAAGGAAACGACAATTTTCAGCGACAAAAATTTGCTGTCGCAGATTCAGCGACGAAAGAAACACGTCGTTATATCTGCAAAATTACATTTTTATTTAACAACATCGTTGATACGTAGTAAGCTGCCGACTACCAATGAGAATTCCTCACTTCGCCGACGAACCAGCGACGACCTTGTGTCGTCGTTAAGCCGAGAAAGATGAATAGCAAACACAATGGCGATATCAAAAATACCAAATGGACGACTAAAAGTCGAATTTAAATTCATTTTGTGAAAAAAAGGGAGAGAAATATTAAATTCACACTTGCATGAATAAAAAAAAAAAAAAAAAAAAAAACATTGTGGCACCCAATGTAGGCTGAGGGCTAAATCTGGGTACCTCTCCTTCGAATGAAGTACACTAAATTGACCCTCGTCATCTCCCATCAACGTCGCCTAATGGCAGCAAGCTCTCGAGTTAAATTATTAATTAAGCGACGAACCGTTATCATCGCTATTTCGTGCGCCTCCAAACGGCGATGGAGATTTTGAACTTCATTCCTTAATCGGTCTACTTCCGGTGGTGGAGGGGGCTCATCAACATGTGGGACCCTCGGAATTTCCCAAAGATACGTACGCCTCACTTGCACATTTCGGAAGCGTTGTAAGACCACACTTCGAGCATCTAAAAATTCGTTTAGCTCCGTAGTACGAATTGCACGACGTAGAATGGTAAATAACCGTGGGTCCCAAGGGTGATAATTTCGGATTAATTCCGGGACATCTATTTCAAATCCAATCGGTGAGCGTACAATCCATGTGAAACGTTCGTCATTAGGCTGAAAATGCCTAATGTATGGGAAATTTGACGCATGGTTGTATGATGCGATGTACAGCCATGTTGGGTGGGCAGGGACATCCGGATGGATATCAAGAATTTCCGGGACGGGGTTCAACCACCAGTGAATAGGCCTCGCCTCCCCGTAACGCCAATAATCCGGCCATTCCTCGACCGGGATGTAATGGGCAGCCGTCGGTCGGAAGCCATCCATGGCCTCATCTCCGACTGGAGGCGGGAAAAACCAATCGGGTTCTTCCTCTCGAATTACCACATCACGCTCGGCCGAAATTTGAGGTCGTGTTACCCCCACGAGAGCTCTATCACGATTCGGTGATGGTGGAAAAGCAACAATCTCGTCGTCGTCTCCATATTCTTCTTCCATGCGTCTATCCGAGCTCTCCGAAGATTGCCGATCCGAGGTTGAGGGATCGTCGTCATATCTTGCGACCGGAATGTCCGACGATTCGGTTTCTTCCGGTTCTTCCTCCTCTTTCGTAGGCTCTTCCCCTTCCTCAATAGGCTCGTCCGACGCAGTTCCTGAGGGTTCATATTCCTCGTCTACCTCCTTACCCTCTTCAACTTCGCGGACACCTTCTTCGTCTGCTCTAATCCCTTCATTTGGTAAATCCCCTTCCGGCACACTTCCCCTTACTACCCTCTCTGTGCCCGTCCCTTCCCTCCCCACCGCCTCAATTTCCTCCATATCATCTATGTCAACACTCGATTTTTCCCCCTCCCTCAAAACCAACTCAATTCCAACCCTTTCCCTACCGCCCTCTTCCGGTTCCACCCTATTCCCTAACACTCCTTCGGTTGCACCCCTTTCCCTCTCTAAGTTATCCCCTCCACGTATGTCACCCCCCATCGCAGTTGCCGTTGGTAGTGGACAAAATCGCTTCGGAATGGCAGAGCGCGCTCGTTTGAATGGTCGTTGGCCGCCCTCCATTTAAAAACAAAACTATTGTTTAAGCGAAAATATTGAAAAAACACAATTGTGGGAGTGAAACACAATCTAAAAGACGCTCTTTTATTTAGACCTTAACCCATACAGTCCAACTATAAAAATAGTCCAATATTCACAGTTGGAAAATTGAACCGTTGGCCCTGCGACTTATAAACCGACATTCGAGCGACGACAGAATGTCGTCGCGCGTTCGACTCTATTCGAGTTTCCCGATATTGGTTCGACAAAACAACGTCGTCGTCCGCGAATTACATTCGAGAATACCAATGTTGGATAATTTGAACTAATGTCGTTGCTGGTTTGGTCTAAACGACTAACCACTCTCGTCCGTCATTTGCACTTTCGACCTAACAAGGTATCCTCATCCATTAAATTATGTTTGTCGTATCCATCATTGAAGTGCCGACATGGTGTCGTTGCGTCCAGCGCGACAAAGACACGTCATCGCTAGTACGCTGTCGCCATAAAAAAATCGCAAGACACTCAGAAAATAATGCTAAAAAACAACAAAACAATGCAAAGTAGTCGACAACATAGAAAAACTCGCACTAATGGAGAGTTAGTGGGAAGTCAGTATGGAGTTTGAGAGAGAAAGGCGACGTTCAAAAATAATACTGTACAAATAATTTAAAAGCACAACAAATTTAAAATATAACAACACATTGTGAATGACAATAATAACATAAAGGAAGGAGGAAACGAAATCAATTAATAAATGGGAGAAAGTTTGCTTGAAAGGGCTTACTTGTACCGTACACTCCAGTAAAATGCTCGGGAAACTTTCTTATGGTCCTTGGAATGAGTTCAGCTGAGCCGTTATCTTCACAGTCCTTCAACATCCAGTGTATTACTCGCATCCGAGTTGCCTTGGTGGACACGTGTTGAACTTTACGGCGGGAGAAACGTCCCCTGATATTGGCCGAAGACGGAAAAAAACCTTCCACAATGGCCGCCGGGTCTACCGACGTTTCGATTTCCGCCTCACTCTCATCCTCGTTTGGAAGTGCGTTTTCCTCGTCGTTCCTCTCATTTTCCTCATCTTCTTCAACCTGAGCGTTATGGGGATTGTGGTTGTTATTGCCCGGATTGGATCCCCAAATTCTATTAAGGGTCCACATACTCTTAAACACTTAATATCACCTAAAAAATAAGAAGTAGGAGCAGCCGAAACAAGGAAAATGGCAACCCAAGCAAATGAGGAAGAAGTAGCGATAGTGTTGTTGCCATTATCACAAATACATTTATATAATAGACGAAATGCAAATGAAAATGATTTTGCGCGGTAATAATGGAGGGATTTGCCATTTTAAATTTTTCGTTTAAAATCCAAAATTTGAATTTTAGCACGGCTTTCAATTTAAAAATATTTCAATACGCGGGAAATATAAGCGGGATCTCGTAAAAATTTGCTTCAAAATTGCCAAAATATTTCAAAACTTACGTCGTCGGTGTAATGGTCATAGCGCCATGGAAACACCTCCAGTTTACAAGTTGTACGGCAAAAGGATGATTGGAAAAAATGCGGCGTCGTTACCTCGGCAATCGGTTGTTCTAACGTCATCTGTGAAACGCGACCAACTTTGGGAATGCGTGGATGATTAAAATGCCACGTGTTTTCGGCAATAGCCAATGATAATCTTACGACGGCGCATGATCAGCTTTCGTCGCTGGATTACCGCCAATTAGAATTAACATGTATCCTAATATGTGTTTTTTGGTCGTTTTACGTTCAATTAGAATTAACATGATACTAATAATAGGTTGGTTTGACGTTTGATCTAAGTAAACGCATCCTTATTAGTCTTAAGTCCCAATATTACAATGCATTGATTCTAATAGAGCAACCCACCGGGCACCTTATTAAGATCAAGGGTCCTCATTTAACGTCACACAACGTTCGTTCTCTCCGCGAACGACAAGGAAATGAAAATCAATCACTGAGTTCAATGTACGTTATGTGGAACAAAACTATCACATATAATACCTCCCGTTATAGTTTTGTTCATTGTACAATACAAATCTAACTGAATGGACACATTGAAATTGTACGGTTTCATAGCGTTGTAACATAACTGCGTTTTACAGCCCAATGCATAGAGTCGACTATACGACGTGACAATGAACGTTTCGCATACGTTATACTCGCACCTATTATACTGTAATCATATTCACCGCGTGCGAAACAAACGCTTATTAGAGTCACGAATGAACTTAAGTGAAAGTACACATACCCGTACATTTCGACAATTTATAATCATACCTATTTTAGTGTATAATTATGCACGGTGTAATGATTGTATATTCGCATACCCAAAATAGAATTATGGATTTTTACAGGGGACGGACGCCACGTCGTACGGAATGTCAGATTTTGTACTTCTACCTATTTTCCGTATATGCTACGACGGCGGATCATGTATACCCAAATCAGCGTTATGGAGAAATTACAATTAAACATTTTTTTGAAAATGGTATTGATACACAAATTAGAGTACATGACACTAATTCATTATATACACTAATTATTTCTATATGCTAATAACGATTCGCGGTGTAGTGTCCGTTACTTGACCTGGGTTGACGTGGCGTAATTTCTAGCCAACATTTAGCCATTTTAAAATTTTGGCTCATAATAATTTCCGACTTTTGAATTGGGGTTGAAAAAAATTGTTAAAAAAACTACGCAAAATAGTTGTTTTAAGTTCATTATGCGGCCCTACACTGCACATCGTTATTAGCGTTACCGATTTTTTAGTCTTAATGCGAAATTAGAATAAAGAATAGTAATTCAGGGCAAGGAGACCTGGCGGATTGTACTCTACTTAAATAAATGACACCACTAATTCATGGTTTTCTGCCAAAAAAATTGCGACCGAATTAGAGTTATCAACTCGAATAACGATGGGTGGTGTGCTTTAAGTGTTTTTAACTGTTAAATACGTATACAATACGGGGTGCCGACAATTACATACAACGCATTGTTTTCACATTGGGTTTTAGAAATTGCGGTGTAGGCACAACCGCTGGGTGCACACTGTCCCGTTATTAGTGCTAATTCTTTTTTTCACCTCTCAATCACTTTTCTCCGTACACACTTGTAGGATTTTTACTATAATCCCAACAATTACAATGAAAATGTAAGATTCTTGCCACCCAATTGAAGGTCTCCACGCAAAATAGGACATGAGTGCACAGATGAAGGTTGACTTAAGTGACGAAAAAACCATTAAGTCTACTGCGCTGCTCATTGTTTATTACCAATGAGAATTTATGAGGGTCTCTAATTTAGTGCGAGGCGTAGCAAGTTGTAGTGCACTCCCTTAACTACACCGCTGATCGCTATTATTGTTAAAGTTTTTTAAGCAACTTTAAACATATTTTATTCGTGCATAATTGTCGGATTGTCAATCCGATGGTTGCTATTGGAACAAAAGATTCTCGCCTTCCCATTGGTTGGCTTTGATTGACAATCCGACAAGTGTGCACAGAAAAAAGATGTTTTAAGTGGGGAAGAACACTAACGCTAATGACGGTGACCTATGTGGTGTTGGTGGCACTGTTTTACAATTTTCAGCCAGAAAAAGGATCGACCAACGTTATTTGCTCTAATAAAACTCTAATACGATGGGCAGTGTCACGGTAGACTTTTTACGGTTCTCAAAAGTGTACAGTAGAAAGTCTAGCATTGTTCAAAGTGTGATCCACTGCAACCACAACATGAATCGCTCCAAAAATAGATAAAATTTACGAAAACAAAAAAGACGCTCTATGGGGTTACCTCATCCTAAGGGCTTATGATACAGATGAGACACAAATGTATGGGGTAACCACATATAGTATTTTCACTTGTTTTCACACATTTTAACTACAGTTTCAATTGCCTGAAATCACAAACACCATTGTGCAAGAATAATGGACATAGGACGAAGTTTTGTATCTATCCATCAAGGGCAATTGAGCTTGAAAAGCAGCTCATTTGTGTGAACTACCGTAAAATTGAAAGTTCTCAGTTTGCCATAAAACAAAGTTAAAACTGCTTTTTAACCACAGAACTCGACAATGAGTGCACAAAATGATGCAAAGCATGACTATCTAGAGTTTCTCTCATTCTTTCTTTAACTAAATTTTATATACCATCTGTTCAAAAGTTAAAATTCAGTCATACAACCAATGATCTCTCCACCAAACAACCGCAAAAACCAAAATTGTTGTAGGTCTTATTGATTCATGACGAAGAAACAAAAACACAAACTTCTTCAGCCACAGTCAAATTCGACAAAGAAACACTTGGGATACGACTCACAATAGGATCTGGGATCACAACAAAAAAGAAGAGAAAAACCATATTTCTTAAAAGATACCGAGCACATTTTTTCTACGACCAAAGATATGAACACACATCTGTATCCCTCACTATCTACACCTGTCGCCGTCACTATCAGCGATTTTAGCCTGTGGACTAGGAAAGATTTGGGCGCCTACTTTTCACCACACTTCCCATAAGAATCTAGTAAAACCTGATAGTTCGTCTGTAGCTGTAGCAAACCCACAGACGGTCAATGAATGGGTGACTGGAAACGGAGATAGATAGTGAATTCCTGCCTGTAACTGAATATTAGTCCAAACAAGACATATAAAGCCACTGCGTGGATTGCAGAATGTGAAATCCCAACAGTAGCATAACTGCATATGCAATCTGTGACAGTCGGAAAGGTATCTATGGCGGTATTGTGAATGGATGCCATTCTGTAGTACCATGGCGGTGACTTCTCGTGAGCCAGAGCACTGCAGAAAGGTACACAGTCTCTCATCGAAAGACGGGAGGCTGTGTGTGGCTGTGATTGGTTGGATTTGCTTTGAAAGCTTGGTTGACAAGACTT
>JBBHKE010002485.1:0-105318 GCA_037447655.1 Zygnema cylindricum | reverse complement strand
GAGAGGGATTTAGGACTTAGGAAATATTTGGTAGATAGACACCTCTCTCTAAGAGAGCTTTGTATAAATTGGCATTTTTGCGGGCTCATAACTTATCGCCTCGTTGGCCGTTTTCAGTGATTTTTTTTGCTACGAACTCAGGGGAGTCCAAGCTACACAGGGGTGCAGTCAAATTGTTAGTTTGCCTTCTTGGGCAGAATTGGTCGTGGCTTAAATTGGGTTAGTTAAATACTATCTAGAGGCTTCCTGTATGGTGTAGTCCAATGGAGGACACAGAATTGTAGTTCCCGGGTTACTCCGTCATTATCACCCGTGGGATGTCCGCCTCCACTACATCATCTCTAGAGCGGAGGTCACCCCTGAGGTGCGGGTACTCAAGCTGGCTCGAAAGAATGCTCTGCAGCGGGCCCGAGCTGCAAGGAAACACGTGTCCTTTAAATTACGGAAGGTACCTCGGTGGGAACGGGCGGACGAAGAAGCGGAGGAAGTTTCCCCAGTGGTTGAACCTGAAGAACCCCGGATTCCGGCACCCGAGGAGCCTGCACCGGCGGACGTTCCGTCGCGACCCGAAGTACCTGAGGTTGAGGAAGGGGAAGATTAGGTTCGGGAACGAATCACTTGGCGGCGGTTGGCAGCTGCAAATCGTCACATCGCGTTACTGGAGACCTGATGTGAACAGCTCCAAAATCAACTCGACGCCCTTCGCCAGTAGTTCGAAGAGTATCGCGAGGAAACATATGACATACTTCGGCAACTGCAGTTTCCCTGAGTCAATCAAAGTTCAGCGGGACGCTGAATCCGTAGTGGGAGGCACTGTAACAGGGTTACAGAATTGGGTACTTAGCGGCTAGGGCTAGGCTGCTATAGTTGCGATTTCAGAGCAGCGCAGTTGCGATTCCAGAGCAACGCAGCTGCGATTCCAGACCAGCGCAGCATAGCAGCATAGCAACTTAGCGGCGTAACAACTTAGTAGCGCAGCAGCAGCGCAGCATAGCAACGCCGCAGAATGTAGATTGAGCTGTATAGTTCTAAAAGGAAGTTTGGATAGATCTCGGTTGATCGTGAAGGTCCACGTGTACAGCTGTATAGTACTAAGTTGACTAGCAGTTAGTTAGTTTAAATAGTCGAGTAAGACCTAGTGAATGGCACCTCAAGTAGACCTACACAGCCAGCGCAACCTTATACTCTCTTTCAAGTAATAAAGCGCAACATTGTTTATGAGTTCGGTGTGCTCCTGCTGTTGCTACGGGAAGATCCTTGGTGTTTTCTGCTGTGCACTGTGATGGGTTGTGGTGTATTGTTGCCTCTTTTACAAGTGGTAAGCACAGGTGACAAGGTTTGGCTTTCAACAACTCATTACAAGTGCAAGATCGAGGGACAATCGGATCCTACAGGGAAATTTGTTCCTAAGTACATCTAACCATTTAGTGTAATCGAGATGATATCGTTGGTTGCTGCCAAATTGGACTTTCCGCCTTCAACAAAAATTCATCCGTGATACACATTAGCCAGTTGAAACCAGCAAATCTTCGACCAACTGAAGGAGAATTAGAATTGGATCCTTCAATAATTATAGAACCGAGGTTCACTGATGGGTAATAGATTGGGTTGGTCAACGGTTTAAGGTCGGCAATACTATATTCTGGCAAGTGCATTATCTATGAAGGCCAGAAGATGATTTAACTTTAGAAAATAAAAATTTTGATTTTTTACAAAGGTATTGGAGGGATAATAATATAGAAGTCTCGTCTTGAGAATGAAATGTGTTTTAACTGAGGTCAGTTAAATAGAAGGAGTGGATGATGTAACCGTAATAGTGGATCGAACTTGTTTGTAAATGGGTATTTAAGTGTTAGGAAAATAAAATTTTGAATTTGATAGACGTCCGCGAAAGAATCGCACGATTTGGGGTTGTATTTTAAAAGATATAGTGATTGGTGTATTTATGCGACAGCGCGAGGTCAAAATAACGATTCGGTGTTTATTGTTACGGGTTAAGGGTCAAACTATCCGTGGAATTTAAGGCGTACGTTTATAAATTATTAAACGAAATCAATATTTCGTCTGGTACGCACGATGGTTCGTTTCGTAAAATTTTTAGTACGAAACGTCACTTTCAGTTTATGGAATTTCGTAGAAAGTATCGCGTGCAAAATTTGCGACCCACGTTCGTGTGAAGTCGTGTTTTGTTTGGCGGGTACTTTTGCACGTAAATGTTACGTAGTGAAACTTAGTGTTTGATTGGTTAAAATGCTACGTAGTTAGTAAGAGATTTCGTACATTTTTGCATTGGTTAGTCTGAGTCTTTGTTGATCAATGATTGGCCCATATTAAACCTGTTCAACGGAGCGATGACTCTAGTCTGGGGAGTCCAGGGCGATGATGGATAAATAGTGAAGTCTAAGGGTGGACTTGCATTAGAGAAAAAGTGGGGTTTTAAACTGAAGGTCGTACCGTTTTGTACAAGTTCGTACATAATGTTTTTTTTTCAACGAAAACAACATTACGGAAAATTGTCCAGTGTTTTAGGCGTAAATTAGGACCATCGGATTCAAATACACTTTTTATTCGTGACGTCACGTCACCGACCCTATAGTTTTCTAAGACATAACACATTGACGACAGTTCTCGAATACAGAACGTGTAAAAATAGGCCGCTTGGAAAAGGTAAAAAAAATCCAGGATGAGCGTGCAAGTATGTCCGTACACGTTGTAAGGGCCATGTGCCTTCCACCAGGTGGCTACGAATTCGCCGAAACTATCCCATCACGCTCCCACCGTCAAAGTTAGCCGCCGCCTTTTTGTCGTTGCATTTTGAAATTTTGGGTAGTACATTTAATGCCCTCTGTACGAGTCATTAATTACCTCCGCTGGTACAAATATTATCTCTGCTGGTACAGATATTACCTCCGCCCGTACAGATATTGCGTTCTGACATTGCATTCGAAGATTCTTTCAAGATTTTAAGCATCGAATATTAACCTACGTGTTACCAACCAGAATGAGTCAAGCAGGTTTATAAACGCGACCTAATGGAAGGCACGGCCTTCAGTAAAATTTTCCGCACAATTACAGGGACGCCTAATGGAAGTCCACCCTAAGAGAAAAGTAGACATCTTTTCCTTTGGGAAAAGTTTGTGGAAATTCTGACTGATCTTTGTCCTGAGCGATTAAAACCAAATTGGAGCATTGGCATTTTGGCACTGAAATCTCTTACAAACTAAGTAGTGTTTTAGTAGTTAAAAGATAAAATATTTAAGAGTGAAATGTAGTCGAAAATACGTTAATAAGAAGGGTTGAACCACGAAGGCAAGAGATTGAGCTTATGTTATGTGGACAGAAGTTTATTCTAAATTAAAGTTTATCCTTATGTGACTGTTTTCCAATGTGGATCTGTATTTTCCAATGTGTGGAATTTGTGGTTGAAATGGGTTGTTGTAATGGGATTTCCTGAGAGGAAGGAGATCCTGTTACACATCCACTAACCATTTTGACATTTTCGTACGCTTTTACAAATCTTAAGTTTCGTCCGCCCGTAAGATTTTATTCAATATATCGTACGAGTCACTTTTCACCTTTTTTGGTACAAATATGTGGTCACAATTCGCTGTCAGTGATTCTTTGAAGATTTTTAGAATCGTATTCATCTATTACGTGGACCATTAAAATTTTGCCACGCAAATAAAATGTCGGTTACTGACCTGACACAATAGAACGATGGCTTCAGTAAACGATTTTTTGACGTTTACTGAGACAGCCTAATGGAACAATGCTCTTAGTCCCCCTTGGTCAACCGAAGTCGCTCGACCAACGTGCATCGCTATATGTGTTTTTTTTCGTCTTTTAAAAAAACTTTTCTCCGTACACACTTGTCGAATTGTAGATCTGACGGTTTAGATTGAAAGCTAAGTTTCTCAGTTTTCGATTGGCGGTCTAAATCCAAATTCGGACAGGTGTGTACGGAGAAAATATGTTTCAAGTGGCGTAAAAAATATTAGCGATAATAAAGATACACGGTGGTACTGTAACGCTTAGTGATTTTACATCTATGCCACAATTACATTGTTGAACGATAATAAACAGCTTACAGGTCGTGACATTCACATGTTGACTTTGAAAAGTCAAAACAATAACTGCAATATAGTACACCGTGAATCGTAATTATCGTAAATAAATAATAAGTGTTATTAACTCTAATTTGTGTTTTTTTTGTTTTCTCAAAAAAAAAATGTACTTTAATTTATCAATAAGGGAGAAGTCCTGCTAGTCGAAAAGTGAGGTTGTTTACAAAAATTCGGACCTCTCCGTACTATGCCGTACCTCTTATTTTGTTTATATACGGAAAAACAATATTACAAAGAATTTTGCCAACATTCTCCAAAGGTTTGGGCGTTTAACAAAGACCGTTGGATATTTTTCGCGAAGCATTCGCTTCGAATGTTTTTGTAATTGGTGATGTACCTCGCAAGGTACATCACCAATTACAGATAAAATTGAGCCGCAACACGCTCGATAATGAGCATAGGTGTCAAGATGGCAACCAACGGAAATCAAACAATTTCACACACGATATATGCATTCAAAAATACAACAAAAAATACAAGCGAAATGTCGTAACACACTTTTGTCACGCTATTTTTGTTAGCGCCCATTCGTAACCCTATTTCTGGCAACGCTCATTCGTCACGCGAAAAAAACAAGAACCCTAAAAAAAATGAACTGTTCACAGACAAGGAGTCTGGGTGTCTGCAAAGGGTGTATGCAAAGAGTACACAAACTGTGTCGTACGATGTACACTTGCACTGGAATCAAATCGCGACCTGATTCTAATCAAAATACTACCATATTGACGAATAGAAAACCTGGATTGCACGCGTCAAACATTTTCAATTTTTTTTTGGCATTTGGGAGAGTACATGAAAAAAACGTTGTTTGTCCGTTTGCAAACAATTCGTTTGTTTGTTTGGTTGTACGAAATTTCTCTCCAACAGGGGTTTGCGGAGGTTACAACGTCCAAAAAAAGAGAAGTCAATTTGTAGACGTAGGGGATTGCTTATGTTGTCCACGTGTGGGCGTCTTCAAATGTCAGGAGCTCGTTGGCCTCAACAAATGTCCGCAATATGTCAGGAGCTCGTTGTAGTGTACAAATGTCCGTAGTTTGTCCGTAGCTCGTTGGCGTCTACAATTATCCGCAGTCTGTTGACGTCTACAGGTGTCGCAAGATATTGGCGAAGTCTACGACTGTCACATATTCGAAGTAATGAATGCGCAAGGAACGATTGACATAGACACACACTTTGAAAAGTACACCGTAAAATCTGCGCTAAAATCCAAAGTAACGTTTCAAAGTTTCGGTTACATGGGAACACGCCCATACTTGATGATTTTCAATATCAAATCTATAGTCAAGTGGTACCACTCTTTTTTTAACACGTGGCTTACAGACTCAGCGCAATGGAACTTTGTTCAAATTGTAGCATTCTGTATTGTCGGCTGTAAAATTACGAAATGTCATAATGGAACTTCACCCTTGGGTTTTTTCTCGTAATAGCCATCCGCGTTGAATATCTTTATAGCAAATTAGGTACACTTACAAAATCTGACAAAAAGTACATTTTCACGTCATTATGACGTTTGCACTAAGCGGTTTGTGAAAACGCAGTTACATGATAACGCCCTGTATTAAATATTTTTTTGTGCATTTTTACTTAATAGAGTACAATTTTCCACGGTCAGACACAAACCGTACGCCACACTATTTAAAACGTCACTATATTAGAGTTGTTTCCGCGAAATTCAAAGTACCTCAAATAATGTAAAGAAAAATTTAGAGTTATCAATTCTATTTAGGATTTTAGAGTCAAAATTTAGGGTGACGGCACGAGCATTAATAACGCTAATTACAATTCAAGTTGTACTATAATGTACAGTCGGGTACAGTAAATTACACCGCCAATCGCTATTAGCGTAGAATTTTCTTTAGCGTACATGAAAAATTACCGTGGTTTACGCTAACTAAGAATTTGAAAATTTTGGAAAAAGACATACATTCTAATTGTTTAATAATTCCAATTTGGGTCTTTGAAAAAATAAATGTTGGTTGCAAAAATGCTTACACTAATATAGGTATTCGTACAAAATCTGACAAATCGTACACAGATCGTAGGTTCACATAGTCGAATAGTGGTTGCTGGACGAATATATGCGAACGTGATATTTGATAACTCGATTAGACCCCCTTTTTAGAGCGCACATTCTCATGCGTCCGCGGCTACTAAAACTCATTAATTATACTTTTTCACTTAAAAAGGTACAATTTTGTACGGTTTGACATTGTCCGTACACCACACTAATTAACTGATGGCGTACTTCCATTTTGTACGGTACTTAAAAATTAACCCTAAATAGAGTAAAGAAAAAAATAGAACGAACTACGCTAATGGAGAATAATAAAAAAAAAAGCGGGACGGAATTATGGTACACTACGCTAATAGCGATTGGCGGTGTAGCGTGTAGGCCGAGCTGTCATCAATAATATTTCAGGTTCAAGTGTACTATCTTGACAGTTTTTGCCGAGATACGTACTTGAGGGGCTTGGAAATCGTACAAAAAATGTAAATTGGAATAAAATTCACGCTAAAATATGCTCTATATTTTTAAATGTTCCGCTCTTTTCGACGACTTATAACAAGTTCTAAAATTTATTATAACATGCTAAACGCACGTACTTTTTTAAAAATGAGATGTTACGTGGACGTGATGTACACAAACGAGCTTCACTTACATCACACTAATTTTGACCAACGTAATATAAAATGGTTAACACTAAATAAATTCTTTCGATATTAGGGATAACTTTTTTTTAACATTAGAAAAACTTATATATGATTTTGGGCCGAAAAAAGTTGCGACAAAATTAGAGTTAGTAACACTAATAACGATTAGCGAGGTGGCTGCCCGTTATATTTTTTTATATTTAGCATTCCAAATTAAGAAAACAAACCTTGTTTTGAACATAATGACCGTTTTTAGATCATGTCTATTGTTGATTTCTTGCGGTTGCCCTTTTCTCTTCTCTCAATCAACCTTTTTTTTTTCGACGTACTTGTCTTCTCTCTCCAAAGGGACTCATTGTATCCATTTTCAATGGTAATTCTACTCCTCCGCGTCGACATGAGCCACATCGTGTCATCCATTTTTGGGTTGGTTAAGCCATTCCTTCGATTGTAAGTAAATATCTCTCTCTCTCTCTCTCTCTCTCTCTTGCTCTCTCTCTCTCTCTCACACACACACGTGAAAAGTTTTTATAAGTTTTTGTCGACGGACAAAGGTAAAAGGTTGCTCGTTTTTTCCCCCTTGCATCTTGTGCGGTTTTATTTTTGTAAGGGTCTCAAAATTGCAATGTCAACTCACGAAAAGATGAAAACTCCATTTTTGAGGTAATTAGCACAGTTCATTGTTTCGGCCCAAAAACGTTTTCCTATCTTCTTGTCGGACAACATATTTCTAGCACTATCACTAAGTTTCCTATTTAATCTTTTAACTACCCCATTCTGTTCCAGGTTTTTTTTTCCCCTTATGAAACTCGTTGAACATCACTACTTAGTGACACTAATGGAGGAAGACACATTGTTGAGGGATGCCACACGTGCGCGAACTAAGTCACATTGGAAAAAATCCAACAACACTAGAAAAAAACTGTTTTTTATTTTGCATTGGCCAAAGAATAATCTTATCATTTTGCATGGGCCAAAAACATTATATTTACATTCATGGCGGCTGACAAAGAGAGGCAAACGGAAAGGCACGTTGTACAACCATGGCTCTAAGGTTGTACGTCTACGATGTCACGCAATGACATGGGACATACCACATCGTTTCAAAAATAGCGATGTATCTTACAACGCTTCAAAATGCTTCAAAAAAAACAGTGAGGCAAGAAGGATTATAGATGTTGATAGTTGTCAACGGCATTATCGACGTTTATAATTGTCACACTTTTAAATAACAATTTTGTTGGGACATTTGAAAACCGTGTACGGAGTATCTGCTCTAAAGTACAACGTAAGTTCGCTCAATTTGAATTACATGGGATCGTACCCTTATCTGTACTACTTTTCAGGGTGTTCCAATGGGCAAGAATGAAATAGTTACTTTGAAAGGTGATGCGGTACAACTTGTGATGGTTGTAAACGATTATAAAACTTGGGACAATTGGTGATTTCTACATGAATAGCGACGGTTGTTTATGGCTTGTTTTTTTGACATTATAGGCGCTTAGGGTTTTGTAAAATTGCCAAGTCATGCTCACTTGTGGATGGGTCGACGTCACTAATTCGAAAGCTTTATGCCATGGCTTCACAAAATTTTTTTGTCTTTCATTACTCGACTTGCCATCAAACTACGCCCAAAGTAGTCAAAATAATTTTTTTTCACAACCCTTTCATTTCATACCAAGTTTGTTGTGTTTCTTTCTAAAACTTGTGAGATAGGAACAATTTTTGTGAGAGGGCGAAGAGAGGCGTCGACGACGTGGATTTTTGGAATGGTCCTATGAATTAATGTGGAAGTTGAAGACCGTACAATTTTTTTTCCAAACATGCGCATGACAAGGAGGATAAAATTAGCGAGGACTCTTTTTCGTGCTAAAAATTACACATTCATGTGGCAAGTGAGTGATCGTTAACTTATTTTAGTTTAAGTTCACACAAAAGTAACCTCTCACCACAAAAAACTCAACATATTGTCTTGTTGTGTTTGTAAAATTGTACATCATGCTGACCTTGTGTGGCTTTAAGTTTGAAAATGGTGAAGATCCACAAAGAGATTTGGAATCAGTTTAGCAAGTTGGATGAGAAGAAAAGTGAGGGGTGCACTCTACTAAAAATTGCGGATCAAATTAGAGTGTGAATTTAATTTGCGAATTAAACACAATAAGTTTGGAATTAGAAAAAAAAATTAGTTTTTAGAACACGTATGTGAATTTGGGGGAAGTTATGTTGATAACGGTAATTTTTATCTTGATGTGTTTTTTTCTTTTCTTACTTAAAGGGTCTCTAGCAAAAAAGAGAAGATAAGTCATCAAGAAGATAAGAGGAAGAAAGGAAATGTCTCTCTTACTAAAAAGGTAGGACATACTTAATTTTGAACTTAGGTCATACATTGTCCATAGTATCCGGCCCCTCTATCCTATAAGTCGTAGAAGAATCATTAAGGATCTATGCTACGATATTGAAGTAAAAAGTTGTCTACAAATAAGTTCCCTTTATAAAATCAAAAATAGAGGTCGCACATAGAACTGTCGGCGAGCGTTCACACAAAGGGAACATGCACAATGGTTTTTCCGAACCGCGTTCAAAACAAAGGGAACATGCACAAAGGTTCATCCGAACCTTTGAACATATCGAACGACAAACACTGATGCCGCAAACCGGCTATCGCATGAAGATCTCCTCCTCTAGTTCTCCATGCAAAAAAGCAGTTTTAATGTCCATTTTTTGTAATTCCATGTCTTCTACAGTTGCCAGACTGAGAAGTATCATGACCGAGGGAAATTTGACGACCAGAGCAAAGGTTTCTTCGTAGTGTATTCCCTATTTCTAAGTAAAACCTTTTACCACTAACCGGGCCTTATACCTCTCAATAGTATTGTCAGGATTCAGTTTAAACTTGAAAACCTACTTACATCCAATTTGTTTGCGATCAAGTGGACAGTCCACTAGTTCCCATGTATCCGCCGCCATGATTGAAGCCATCTCTTCATTGATGGCTGTCTTCCATCGGTTTCTCTCAAGCAGTTCAATACCTCTCTATATGTTTGAGGTTCATGCGGATGAGAAAGCTTAGTTACCTTGTTGATAATTTGTTTATCTTGAAGCCTTTTGTTGCTTCTTCTTCCTCCCTCAAAATCTGCTGCCGGAATAGATGGTTCCCGCGGATTCTTTCGAGTCACCATGGCTTCTCTCGTGTCCCTCGGATCCATATCAGTTTCCACCACGCCTTCCGCTTCAGGTATAGAAGTCATCGGTGTTTCTAGGTCTTCCTCAGTGTGTTTTGAGCCTGCAAGGATATCTTCCGACCCTGCAAGAGTATCATCTTCTTGGAGACCCGGATAGTTAGGAAGTTGAAAGTCATCAGAATTGTCTGACGCAAATTAGATTCTGACTGACTTTGAGGATTTGAAGGGATCTACTTGTTGAAATTTATGTATTTTCTAGGTCTGTATTGGAAAAATAAATAGAGTAAGTTAGCAAAGGCAACCTGCTTCTCACTCAACTCTCTCCGGTCCCCATACTTGTTGCAGTCACTGAAGACCAGAGAGAGAGCTAGAGCCATGGCTGTCTAAAGAGGATAGACTAATTCGTAGTTTGTACCAAAATGGTTGTGACGGTTCCAGGATTTGATTCTGGTACCTCCATTCTCGTACAAGTTAGCTTTAGCCTATAGCTTAGAGTGAACGATGACATATGTAGGGTACAATAGGTATTTATACATGGACAAGAAGAGAGTTCTAACAAACTAACAAATTACCAAAAACTGCTCTAAACCAGATTTGAACCATGGTTTGTGGTTATTTCTGTAGACGTAAGCCTTGACCAACAAGGCGTTATCGAAACAATACACGTGGCGGGCTTCATAAATATATAAACATTAACAAAACAGCTAATTAACAGCAGATTAACCAAAAGGAGCAATTCCTGCATGTACGCGAATCTGAACCGTGTAAAATATGTTTTCATCGGACGGCCGGCATTATAGCCGCCACGCGAAGTGAGCTTTTGGCGGCATACGGAGATAGCGTCACGCGGTGCCACGTGGCGCCACATTATTTGATACCGGAGAAGATGGGAGGAGGAACCCTGGCTTCCGATTTGATAGGTGTCACCTTGTAGACCTTGTCGTACAATGGTCGTACAATAAGTACATCGCCCATTGTACTTTCTTGTACTATATAGTGTTCCTATTGGACTAGGGTTTAGTAGTAGGTAGTCATGAGTAGGCAGACTAAGACTTAGTGATATTTCGGTACCTCTCTCTAAGAGAGCTTGTAACTATAAAGGTCATCTTTGACAAGCCATAACTTAATGCTCGGGTGAGCAAATTCAGTGATTCTTTTTGCTACGGACTCAGGGGAGTCCAAGCTACACAAGGGTGTAGTCGGTCAGAGTCTTTGCGTGCCAGGGTGGCACTTATTCAGTGGGAAAGTCAAAGTGGGGAATATTGTCCAAAACACATATTGAAGCTTTGCATTATGTGGTGGAACTGAGCACACAGAAGGTCTTCTCTTCACAGGGGTGAAGGTATATTGGGGTTCTTATTGTCAAGGGATCATTTATTTGGGTTTATATCAACTTGGAGTCGGCACTATCTAGATTACCTTCTTTTGGATATGCGAATTCTGTGGGCAATGGAGCCCATAGAATTTCACTACTGACATCCACTCATTCATAGCTACTAGGTGTTTTACTAGAATTATATCTTCTCTTTTTGGATCATACACTTTATGAAGAAATTGATGGTCTGTTTTTTTTTAAGTATTTTCTAGGTCTAAATAGAAATATAGAAAAAACCCGAGGCAGTCTATACTCACTTCTCTCTTCAACTTTCACACTTGTCGCAGTCACTCACAAATTGGAGAGGAAGCTAGAGCCATGGCTACCGAGGATATCCAGAGGATTTACGCGAAATAGATTAGTTTATTTACCATTAGGGGTTTATTTACTAAAAAAATATATGTTGCACCCAGGATTTGATCTTGGTACCTGCCGGTTTGTAAGCCGCCGATAGCCGTTAGCCTTATCCGTTAAGTCTAGAACTAGTGTTACGTACTATAAGGTTTGATATTTATTTAAACATTTCCACGTAGGATAATTCATTTAACTAAAACTGTTTACGGGATACATAGATCCAGTAATGCAAAAGTACGGATTACAATATGTATAAGAAACAAGTACCGCGCATTTGTTTCTTTAACGAAACAAATACCGCGCAGGTATTTATGACGGCTCCGATTGAAATCTGCATTCAATCAGACGACGGGAAGAAAGTCGAGATCGCGGAAAAGATTCTCGGCGGTTTATGGTCATCGCCACATCGGATGACACGTGGCGAAATTACGTTGGATCGTAGTATCTCCGGGGATTACGGCACCGAGTCTGGATATGACATGTGTCAACTTTTAGGCCATGTCGTAGAATGTTTGTACAGGAAGTACACCTACAACTCTACTTTTGCGTATGGAACTGTAATCTGATTGGCTCCGTATATCAGTAGATAGAGACTGTGAGAGATATAGGACTTAGAAAAATTAGTAGATAGGACCCTCTCTTCCACAGAGCTTCTGTACAAAAGGTCAACTTTGACCCTCTTAACTTACTGCTCAGGGGAGCAAATTAAGAGATATTTTTGCTATCGACTTAGGGGAGTCTTACCTTCATACGGGTGAAGGTACTCAAAGTATTTTCCTGCCTTGGTTGCACTTGTTCTTGCTGAAACACAAAGGGGTCAAGATTATCCTAGAGGCTTCTAGGAAGCTGTCCATTTTGAGGACTTTTTAGAGGTCTCAGAGTTTCAGGTTATGGGCCCACCCTTTAGGCTACCAATCTTTAATGGAACTAGCTTCATATACTCGGAAACTATGATGATAAGAGCTCTATGCGAAAAAAAACTTTGGGGGATAGTGAGTGGACGAGTGGGACGTCCATTAAGTCTTGGAATTACTTCGGGTTTGGAGGAAGCAAATTCACAAAGAAAGAAGATCCACCATCAACGGAGGAGACAAAAGAATGAGAGGTGGTGGACAAAGGAGCGGAGAAGGAGATGATCACACCAATAGCAACTGGTTCAGCATTTATGTCACCTATTCGGAGAAACAAGGAGAATGATACTGAAACCTATGACTTAAACAATATGTCGGCAAAACACTTCATCCTACGCCATCTTACTCAACGACTTGCATGTCCTCATTTACAGGTAGAAAGGGCATCCGATCTTTGGATGGTACGATTCAGCAACAACAGTTGGCTGATCAGAAAGTTAAGGAGTATATATACAAAGGGGGGAATATGTTGGATTTTTGCAATGAGCTTGCTACACTCTTCATAAAGCTAGAGAGTGCGGGAAAATATTTTAGTGAAAAAAAAGGTTAACTGTTTACTGATGAAGTTACCCGATGAGTTCGAGAACATAGTCAACTGTGTGCAGGGCTTGCCAAACTCAAGGTGGATATGGAACTTAGTGGTAGGGATGATTCTTGTTTGGGAGAATACGATTGAGATCCGAAGGGGAGGAAAGATTGGGCAAGCCTTGGCAGCTGCGACCGATTAGAGGAACACGAATTCTCGAAAACCGTTCGCAAAATATGGGGAGAGGGAGCAGAAAAATCAGACGGACGAGTTCGGACCAAGGGCTCCCAAAGGTTTATGTCATTTTCATAAGAAACCGGGGCATTATATGGCAGTGTGCACTAAGCTAACCGAGCTTTGGTTAAAAAAAGGGCAGACCGGTGGAACCCCGAGAGGAAAGAAAAAGGCCCTTGTGACACAGGTACATGAGGCGGAATCCAAGGACGAGCACGATGAGCTTCTTTTTGGATGAGGAGTTGGAGGCGAAAAACGAGGTCGAAATTCGAGGAAAGCAGAAATGTGCTTACGGTGGATTGAAAGGTGAAGCAAGCTAGATTATAGATTCAGGTGCCTCCATGCACATGTGTAAGGATAGGCACCTGTTCACTAAGATAAGAAATATTCTCACCGTAGAGATAGAGTACAGGGATGGGAGGATAGTCACCACTACTCTAGAAGGATCGAAAGATATAAAAGTGTTAGTAGAAGGAAAGACATCCATAGAAACATTCTCCGATGTATTGTTTATTCCAGAGCTGAACAAAAACCTCATCTCTACATCTGTATTAGATGATAAGGGTTTTTTTACTAGCACTAGGGAAGGAGTCTTTACTGCTAGTTTTGAGGAAGATGTCTATTTCAATGGTGAGAAAGGAAGCCATGGGATGTTTAGGCTGATTTTAAGTAATGAAACAAAGATACTTTATTATCCTGGTGTTCATGATATTATGATGTGGCATAAGTGGCTTGGGCATGTGAATCTAGGAAGGTAAGAGAGATGAAAAAGATGGGAGTGGTGGAAGGGATTCAATTCAGTGAGAGTGATAATATAAGTGATTGTAGTGGATGTGCTCAAGGTAAAGCACACAAATTACCTTTTTCTAAAACAACCACCTATAAGGGAGAAAAAATTCTAGATCTAGTACACACAAATATTTGGGGACCGGCTAAAGTGTCCTCACCGGAGGAAAGAGATTTATGATGACTATCACTGATGATTGGTCTCGGTATTCTAGGGTGTATATTTTGAAAAACAAGTCAAAAGCTGAGGATTGTTTTAGACAATATAAAGCATGGAGCGAATAACTCCATGAAACTCCAATCAAAAGAGTAAGGAGTGACAATGGTGGGGAGTATACTTCTAACGAGTTTGAGGATTTTCTGAGGGAAGATGGAGTCCAACACCAAAAGACAGTTCTAGAAAACCTGGAATAGAATAGGGTAGCTGAAAGGTTAAAAAGAACACTAAGTGAGAGTGCTAGAAGTATGTTGTTAGATAAAAAGATAGGAAAAAAGTTTTGGGCAGAAGCAATGAACTGTGCTAATTACCTCAAAAATAGAGTTCTTACTTCACTTATAAAAGATCAAACACCAAATGAAAGATGGACAGACCGAAAACCAGACATATCTCACTTAAAGGTTTTTGGTAGTCAAGTATTGAGTCTAGATACTGATCGGTCTAATTGGAAGCTAGATCCTAAAGGAAAACCGGGATACTTATTAGGATATGATGAGGATGTTAAAAGATATTGAGTTTATGATCTAAAAAGGGAAGATATAATGTTAGGAAAACATCTAGTAGTTATGGATGAAGGAAAATATGTGGATCCCTTCAAGTATACAAAGTCAATAAAAATCAGATTTGAGTCACAAAATTTCGATGAGTTTGAGCTTCCAAACTATCCAGGTTTTAGAGAAGATGACATTCTTGCAGGTACAAATCAAACCGAAAAGGACTCGGCTGCGGAAACTCCAGTGACAACTCTACCCGAAGCGGAAGACGTGGTGGAAATTGTGTGGAATCGAAGGGTAGGGGAGAAGCCGAGATTGTTCGAAAGAATCCATGAGAACCATCTATAACGGCCACCGATTTTGAGGGAGGAAGGAGAAGTAGCAAAAGATTGAAAGAAAAACAGGCTAATAACAAGGTAACAAAACTATCTCATCAAGATGAACCTCAGACTTTAAGAGAAACGATGAATTTTCCAAAAAGGAACCGGTGGAAGACAACCATCAATGAGGAGATGGCCTCAATTATGGCAGCCAATACTTGGGAGCTGGTGGATTGTCCACCTAAACAGGCGCCTTATGGTTTGAAACAGGCGCCTCGACATTGGAATTAGAAGCTTGATGAGTTTCTTACCGATCTGGAATATATCCGGATCAGCTCAGATCACTCAATCTATGTTTTTGAAGATGAGGAAAGTGTTATATTTATTGCAATTTATGTTGATTATTTGCTTGTTTTAAGTGAATCAATGGAAAAAATTAATAAACTGAAAATTGATCTTAAGGGGAGATTTGAAATGAAGGACAAGGGGGAAGCAAAATGTATTTTGGGAATTGAAGTAGAAAGAAATCAAAAAAGAAAGATTATAAGATTGACTCAAAATGAAGCAATAGGGAACATGCTTGAAATATTTTAGATGGAAAAAGCTAATAGTTGTACAACTCCAATGGAGTTAAAGAAGGGAAGTGAGTGGAGTGAGGATGAAGGAGTCATAGTCTTAGACGAGGAATTATCTCTTGAAGAACAAGAATTTCATGCAGACTATTCCTTACAGACAAGTAGTGGAAAGTCTAATCTATTTTATGAATTGTACCCGGCCGGATTTAGCTGCAGCTGTAGGAGTGCTGAGTAGAAGTCTAAATGCTCCCACTAAGAGGGCTTGGGAGGCAGCTAAGAAAGTCCTTAGATATTTGATAGGAACCAGGGATTTATTGTTGCATTAGGGTGGGAGAATAGTGACATCACTTAGAGTGAAGCTAGTTATGGTGATGCTCCAATGACGAGATGCACTTCTGGATATGTATAATATGTGGATGATGGGGCTTGTTGTTGGAGTAGCAAACAACAAAAGGTTATTGCTCAGTCCACCATAGAGGCTGAGTATATGGCCTCTTGGTCTGCTGTAAAAGAATTGATGTGGGTCAAGTCTTTACTTGGTGAGCTTGGTCACCTTAAGAGTGGTGTGCAGAAAACTTTTTGTGATAATCAGGCAGCAATCCCTATTTCTACCAATCCTAATCATCATTTTAAAGCTAAAGCTTAGGACATTAATTTCAGCTGTTAGAGAAGTATAAAAAACAACGATTTAGAGTCTGGAAGCCGGATAGTGAGATGGTAGAAATCTGTAATAAACTGTCCCTTCCACTTGAATATTTTTCATTGAAGTTGGTGAGATTAAGATTGACTAGAAAATAAGGGGAGTGTAGAATTTATGTTCATTTTTTTTAAGTATTTTCTAGTCTAAATAGAAATATAGAAAGGCCCGATTATCTCAACTTCTCTCAACTCACACCTAGTCGCATCATTGGGAAGTTGGAGTGGAAGCCATAACCTAGGCTATCAGAAAATTTGTCGGGGTTATTACAGGGGGTTTGGTTGGGGTGGGACGGTACCTCCGTTAAAAACTATCTATAATTTGATATTTATTTAAACATTTCCACGTAGGATAATTCATTTAACTGAAACTGTTTACGGGATACATAGATCCAGTAATGTGAAAGTATGGATTATGGTATGCATAAGAAACGAGTACAGCGCATTTGTTTCTTTAACGAAACAAATACCGCGCAAGTATTTATGACGGCTCAGATTGAAATCTGCATTCAATCAGACGACCGGGAAGAAAGTCGAGATCGCGGAAGAGATTCTCGGCGATTTATGGTTATTGCCAGATCGGATGACACGTGGCGAAATTACGTTGGATCGAAGTATCTCCGGGGAATACGGCACCGAATCCAGATATAACATGTGTCAACTTTTAGGCCATGTCGTACAATGTCCGTACCGAAAGTACACCGGCAACTGTACTTTTGTGTACGGAAGTGCAATATGATTAGCTCGGTAGATCAGTAGATAGAGACTGTGAGATGTATAGGACTTAGAAAAATAAGTAGATATGACCCTCGCTCCTAGAGAGCTTCTATACAAAAGGTCAACTTTGACCGTCCATAACTTACTGCTCAAGGGAGCAAATTAAGAGATTTTTTTGCTATCGACTTAGGGGAGTCTTCCCTTGACAAGGGTGAAGGTAGTAAGAGTATTTGTTTGCCAGGGTTGTAGTTATTCTTGCTGAAACACAAAGGGGTCAGGGTTATCCTAGACGCTTCTTGGAAGCTGTCCATTCTGAGGACTTATGGAGGTCTCAAGGTCTAAAATGAATTGTTGAAAAGAAGTAATTAATATATCACTTCTCTATTTTAGTTATACTTTAAAGAAAGAGAGTGAGGATCAAAGGCACGCCATGGCTGCCGCCATATGTAGAAAGTGGCAGATTTTGAATTCGATGACATTTTACCAAAATGTTGTCTAAGTCCAGATTTGAACCAGCGACCTCTGGGTTCTCTATAGCTGGGCGCCTTAACCATAAAGGCCCTACAAAACGATACACGTAATGGATTTCAAAGATATATAAACATTAACAAAACGGCTGATTAACACCAAACTAACGAAGAGGAACAATTCATGAACATATGCGAATCTGAACCGTGTAAGATATGTTTTGATCGAACGGCCAGCATTGTAGCCGCCACTCAAAGTTCGTTTTTGGCGGAATTCGGAGATAACGTCATGCGATGACACGTGGCGCCCTATTATTTGATATCAGAGAAGATGGGAGGAGAGACTATGGCTCCCAATTTGAGAGGTGTTACCTTGTAGACTATGTCGTACAATAGACGTTCAATAAGTATATCTACATTGTACCTTCTTGTACTATATAGTGTTCCTATTGGTCTAGGGTTTAGTAGTAGGTAGTCGTGAGTAGGCAGACCAAGACTTAGTGATATTTAGGTACCTCTCTCTAAGAGAGCTTGTAAATATAAAGGTCACTTTTGACCAGCCATAACTTATTGCTTAGGGGAGCTAATTTGGAGACTCTTTTTGCTAACAACTCAAGGGAGTCTTTCCTTCATTGGGGTGAACGTGGTCTGGGTTTTTGTTTTTCAGGGTAACAAATATTGTTGCTCAAACACAAAGGGGTCAGGGTTATCCTAGAGGCTTCGTATGAGGTGCCTAATTTGAGGACCTATGGAGGTCTCAGAGTTGCAGGAAATCCTGTTACAATAGTACATCGCGAATTCTAATTAGAGTTATGTACGCTAATTTTTTCACCCCAAATTTTGGCTCTATCACCCAAAATAGAATACATAATTCTATTTAATTCTTTATATTATTTAAGGTACCTTTTGACCCAACGTTAACAACTCTAATATAGTGTCGTTTTAAAAAGTGTGGCGTACGGTCGGTGTTTGACAATGCAAAATTGTACTTTATTAGCTAAACAAGTACAAAATATGATTTAATTACATGTCGTTATCATCTAATTGCGTTCTCACAAACGACGTAGTGGAAACGTCATAATGACGTGAAACTATATATTTTGTCGGATTTTATACGTGAACCTAATTTATAGTAGGTATATCAGCGCGGATAATTAGTACGGAAAGAAACCCAAATTAGAGTTATTGATAAATTAGATTAAAATTTGTTTTTGAAAAAAATGACTACACAACTTAGAGTTAATAACTCTATTTTTTTATTTTTCTACCATAATTATTTCTTTACTCCAATTACGATTCACGGAGAAGTGTACAAAATGTTCCTAATCCATACTAAAACTATTCTGTTTTTAGTACAGAATTACAAAAAAAGTGTTAGATAACGACGTCGAGACAATAAAGTGAGTGGGGTTGACACCTGAAAGTGCTCTCAAAATCTTACTTGTCATATTCATACGGATTTACTTTTTCCTATAACTACGTCGTATTCACAACTTTTATATTTTTCGTAAAATTCGTTTATTTATTGCTATAAGGAAAAATGTACGAAATATTTTTAAAAAAGACGGTACACCAATTGCGGAACGGAAGTTTGAATTTGTTCAAAAAATGCCTCTCTGAACAGGAAGCTGCCATTGATAATGTAATACAAGCCATCGGTAAAGGTACCATTCAAACCGCCTTCGACGCTTTCCCGGACCTCATTATAAGCATCCATGCCTATAACTCACGGAATAGAGTGGGAGCATGTTAACGCTCCAGACATGGGCTACTTCGAAACAACCGAATATGTATCTGTATCTACTACAACTTCGAATACAATAGTAAAAGAACTAGGATTAGAAACCACCTTCTTGGGAATGTGAAGCGTAGAGGAATTAATGCTTGCCATTTATGTCCGGACAAGGTGAAAAATGAGTTTATTGCATCGTAAACTAAGAGAACTTCTCATGGCTCTCAAAAACGTGCTATCTCGGATTTGGATGATCTCACCGAGTGTCATGGTGGATCTAACCAAAGCACTAAGTTACAAGGTGTTCAAACAAAAAAAACGAAATTATTTCGAATGCATAACAAGAAAGAGGTAGTTGTAGCATAGGCAAATGCTTTCTTTGCCAACGGCTTGCCGCTCTGACTATTAGATGACCCCTATTTTAAAGCAAAACTGAAAAAAACCGGGGAGATAGGGGGTTCTTACAAGTTACCTCACCGGAATGCCATAAGAAATCGTCTCTTGGCAAAGACAAAGGCAACAGTAAAATAAGACTTGGCGAGCTACATGGAGACGCTAGAAGCCACCGGTGCCTCGATCACATCGGATGGATGGACAACACTTGATTACATGCCTCTCCTTAACATTCTAGCTATCACCCCCAAGGGTGACATGTTTCTCACGGCGCAAGACACTAGTGGGCAAATTAACGATGTTGATTACGTTTGTAAAGTGTTAGAGTAGGGAGTTCTTACGGTAGGGGTCGAGAATATGGTGCAAGTTGTGACACATTATGCCCATGTGAAATAGTCGGAACCTCGTTGCTCGTGAGTAAATATCCTTCAATCACCTGGACGCCATGCGTTGCCCACGTATTGGACTTACTGTTGCAGGATTGGGGCAAGTTGCCATTTATTTCAACACTTGTTCGAGAGGCAAAAGAGGGTCTGAAATTTATTACCAATCATAACATGAGTGCTGCCATATTAAACAAAATCTCTGCATTTCGGTTGTTCAAACCTGGAGAGACAAGGTTTGCGACAAATTTTGTCATGCTCGAAAGATTTTTATAGGTGAAAGATAGCTTAGAGTGCTTAATGTTTGATAACAGTTACAAGCAGTGGATGGATAAGGTTGCATATAAGATCGAGGGGCTAAAGATTAAAGGTCACATTTTGAGCCGAACGTTTTCGACGAGAGTGACGGAGGCTGTGGCATTTTTAGAGCCGGTGGTGCAGCTAATGAGGGATTGTGACAAAAGAGTCCCGAACGTGGGGAAGGTTTATTATGGTTTTTATACCGTTGGTCATTTTTTGCAAAAAATGTCCATTGATGGAGGTGAAACAAATTATGAAGCTTGTCATGCTGCATCTCATCGGCCATTTTAATTGTTTATGTTTAGGTTTTAGGATGGGCAACCGCTACACTAATTTGCTTTCGGGTGTATTTGATGTAGAAATTGATGGCTCCATTTTAAATATTTTCTAGGTCTAAATTAAAATACAGAAAGAAGCCAAGGCAGTCTATCTCTAACTTCTCTCTCCAACTCACACACTTGTCGCAGTCACTAAGAAGTTGGAGTGGAAGCTAGAGCCATGGCTACCTAGGCTATCCAGAGGTTTACGGGAAATAGATTAGTTTATTTACCGATAAATAGTTCATTTACTAAAAGGATAGATGTCGGAACCACGATTTGATCCAAGTACCTGCGGAGTGTTAGACGTCTGGTAGTCGGTAGTCTTAACCGTTAAGTCTAAGACTTGTGATATATGATAAAAGGTTTGATATTTATTTAAACAGTATTACGTAGGATAATTCATTTAACTGCAACTCTTTACGGGATACATAGATCTAGTTATGTAAAAATACGGATTACAGTATGCAGAAGAAACTAGTACCGCGCATTAATTTCTTTAACGAAACAAATAACGCTCATGTGTTTATGACGGCTACAATTCAAATTTGCATTCAATCGGACGGCCGAGAAGGAAGCTGAGATCGCCAAAGAGAATCTCGGTGGTTTGTGGTCATCGCCACATCGGATGACACGTGGCAAAATTACGTTGGATCGGCCCATCCCAAGGGATTACAGGACCGAACCCGGATATGACATGTGTTGACTTTTAGGCCATGTCGTACAGTTTCCGTACACAAAGAACACCAGCAGATGTACTTTTGTGTACAAAAGTGTAATATGATTCGTTCCGTACATCAATAGACAGAGTTTGTGAGAGAGATAGGAGTTAAAAAAATTGGTAGATATGACTCTCTCTCCCAGAGAGCTTCACTACAAAAGGTCAACTTTGACCCTCCATAACTTACCGCTCAGCGGAGCAAATTCAGAGATTCTTTTTGCTATCAACTCAGGGGAGTCTTGCCTTCACAAGAGTGAAGGTGGTCAGAGTTTTTTTTTTGCCAAGGTGGCAGTTATTCTTGCTGAAACACAAAAGGGTCAGGGTTATCGTAGAGGCTTCTTGGTAGTTGTCCACTCTGAGGACTTATAGAGGTCTCAGAGTTTTAGGTTATGGGCCCACCCTCTTGGTTACCCATCTTTAATGGAACTGGCTTCATGTAATGGGAAAGTATGATGATAGGAGCTCCACGCGAGAAAAGATTTTGGGGGATAGTGAGTGGACGAGTGGGTCGTCCATTAAGTTTTAGAATCCCTCTAGGATTTCGAGGAAGCAGATTCACAAGGAAAGCAGATCCATCTTCAACAGAGGAGACAAAGGAAAAAGAGGTGGTGGATAAAGCAACGCAGAAGGAGACAACCTCACCAATAACAACTAGTTCAGTATTTATGTCACCTATTCCAAGGAACGAGGAGAATGATACTGATACCTGGGACTTCAACAATACGGAGGCAAAGCACTTCATCCTCCTCCATCTTACTCAAGGGCTTACATGTCATCATTTGCAGGTAGAAAGGGCATTCAATCTTTGGATGGCTCTTATAGAGATGTACCGAAGTGGTACAATTCACCAACAACAGTTGGCTAATCAAAAAGTTAAGGAGTATGTATACAAAAGGGGGAAGATGTTCGATTATTGCAATGAGCTTGCTACACATTTTATGCAGCTAGAGAGTGCTGGAAAAGATTTTAGTGAAAGATAAAAGGTTAACTGTTACTGATGAAGTTACCAGATGAGTTCGAGAACATAGTCAGCCGTGTGAAGGACTTGCCAAACTCAAAGTGGATATGGAACTCAGTGGTAGGGATGATTCTCGTTTGGGAAAATACGATTGAGATCCGAAGGGGAGGAAAGTGTGGGCAAGCCTTGGCAGCTGCGACCGATTGGAGGAACAAGGATGTCCTGAAATCGGTCAAAAACTATGGGGGGAGGGAGCAGTAAAAGCAGACCGACGAGTTCATACCAAGGGCTCCCAAAGGTTTATGTCATTTTTGTAAGAAACTGGGGCACTATATGGCAGAGTGCACTAAGCTAACCGAGCTTCGGTTAAAGGAGTGGCATACTGATGGAACTCCGAGAGGAAAGAAAAAGGCCCTTGTGACACAGGTACATGAGGCGAAATCCGAGGACTAGCACGATGAGCTCATTTTGGATGAGGAGTTGGAGGCGAAAAACGAGGTCGTAATTCCACGAAGGCAGAAATGTGCTTACGGTGGATTGAAAGGTGAAGTAGGCTAGATTGTATATTCAAGTGCCTCCATGCACATAAGTAAGGATAAGAAAGATTCCCACCGTAGAGATAGAGTACGCGGATGGGAGGATAGTCACTACTACTCTTGTAAGATTAGTAGATTTGAAAGTGTTACTAGAAAGAAAAACATCTATAGTAACATTCTCCGACGTATTGTTTATTCCGTAGCTGAACAAAAACCTCATCTCTACATCTGTATTAGATGATAAGGGTTTTTTTACTAGCACTAGGGAATGAGTCTTTACTCCTAGTATTGAGGAGGAAGTTTATTTCACTGCTGAGAAAGATAGCCAATGGATGTTTAGGCTGATTATAAGTAATGAAACAAAGAAACTTTACTATGCATGTGTTCATGATATTATGATATTGCATAAGAGGCTTAGGCATATCAATCTAGAAAAGTTAAGAGAGATGGAAAAAGTTGGAGTGGTGGAAGGGATTTTGTTCAGAGAGAGTGATAATATAAGTGATTATAGTGGATGCGCTCAAAGAAAAGCCCACATAATACCCTTTCCCAAAACAGCCACTTATGAGGGGGAAATAGTTATAGATTTAGTACACAAGATATTTGGGGACCGGCTAAAGTGCCCTCACCAGGGGGAAAGAGATTTATGATGACTATCACTGATGATTGGTCTCGGTATTCTAGGTGTAATTTTTGAAAAACAAGTCAAAAGCTGAGGATTGTTTTAGACAATATAAAGCATGGAGCGAAAAACTCCATGAAACTCCAATCAAGAGAGTAAGGAGTGACAATGGTGCAGAGTATACATCTAACTAGTTGAGGATTTTTTTAGGGAAGTTAGAGTCCAACACCAAAAGACAGTCCCACAAAACCCAGAACAGAATGGGGTAGCTGAAAGATTAAATAGGACACTTAGTGATAGTGCTAGAAATATGTTGTCGGACAAGAAGATAGGGAAAATATTTTTGTGCCGAAACAATAAATTGTGCTAATTACCTCAAACATAGAGTTCTTACTACACTATAAAAGATCAAAGACATTATGAGAGATGGTCATGCCGGAAACCAGATATATCTCACTTAAAGGTTTTCCGCAGTCAAGTATTCAGTCTAGATACAAATCGGTCTAATTAGGAGCTAGATCCTAAAGGAAAACCGGGGTACTTATTAGGATATAATGAGGATGTAAAAGGATATAGAGTTTATGATCTATAAAGGGAAGATATAATACTAGTAAAGCATCTAATAGTTATGGATGAAGGAAAGTCTGTGGATCCTTTGAAGTATACAAAGTAAGTAAAAATCAGATTTGAGTCAAAAAATTCCGATGACTTTGAACTTCCTAACTACCCAGGTTTTAGAGAAGATTACATTCTTGCAAGTACAAATCAGACCAAAAAGAACTCGGCCGCGGAAACTCCAGTGACAACTCACTCGAAGCGGAAGACATGGTGGAAACTGATTCGAAATCAAGTGATAGGGGAGAAGCCGAGATTGTTCGAAAGAACCCACGAGAACGATCTATTGCTGCCACAGATTTTGAGGGGGGAAGGAGAAGTAGCAAAAGATTGCAAGAAAATCAGGTTAATAACAAGGTATCAAACATATCTCATCAAGATGAGCCTCAGACTTATGGAGAGGCGATGACTTGCCCAAAAACAAACCGGTGGAAGACAACCACCAATGAGAAGATGGCCTCAATTATGGCAGCCGATACTTGGGAGCTGGTGGACTGTCCACCAAACCGAAAACCAATCGGTAATAAGTATGTTTTCAAATTAAAACTGAACCCGGATAAAACCATTGAGCGTTACAAAGCCTGATTAGTGGCAAAAGGATTAACACAGAAAGACGGAATCGACTACGAGGAAATCTTTGCTTGGTCGTCAGATTTCCCTCGGTCCGCATAATTCTAAGTCAGGTAGTAGCTGAAGACATGGAGGTGCACCAGATAGACATCAAGACAACCTTTTTGCATGGAGAATTGGAAGAGGGGATCTTCAAGCAACAACCCGAAGGATTTGTGGAAGATGGAGAGGAGAGTAAGGTATGCCGGTTGATTAAATCTCTTTATGGTTTCACACAGGTGCCTCGACAATGGAATAAGATGCTTGATGAGTTTCTTACCGGTCTATGATATACCCAGATCAACTCAGATCACTCAATCTATGTTTTTGAAGATGAGGAAGGTGTTGTATTTATTGCAGTTTATGTTGATAATTTACTTGTATAAAGTAAATCAATGGAGAAAATTAATAAACTAAAAATCGATCTTAAGAGGAGATTTGAAATGAAAGATATGGGGGAAGCAAAATGTATTATGGGAATTGAAGTAGAAAGAGACCGAAAAAGAAAGATTATAAGATTTACTCAAAAAGAAGCAATAGGGAACATGCTTGAAAAATTTCAGATGGATAAAGCTAATAGTTGTACAACTCCAATGGAGTTAAAGAAGGGAAGTGAGGGGAATGAGGAAGAAGGAGTCATAGTCTTAGACAAGGAATTATCTCATGAAAACAAAAGTTCATGCAGACTACTCCTTACAGGCAAGTAGTGGGAAGTCTAATCTGCTTTATGAATTTTACCAGGCCGGATTTAGCTGCAGCTGTAGGAGTGCTGAGTAGAAGTCTAAATGCTCCCACGAAAAGGGATTCGGAGGCAAATAAGAGAGTTTTTAGATATTTGATAGGAACTAGGGATCTATGGTTGCATTTGGGTGGGGAGAATACTGACATCACCCTTGGAGTGATAGTAGTTATGGTGATGCTTTGATGAGGATATGTACTTCTGAATATGTATTATATGTAGGTGATGGGGCTTCCTATTCGAGTATCAAACAGCAAAAGGTTATTGCTTAGTCCACCATGGAGGCTGAGTATATGACCTCTTGCTCTGCTGTAAAATAATTGATGTGGGTCAAGTCTTTGCTTTGTGAGCTTGGTCACCTTAAGAGTGGTGTGCAGATTTTTTTTTGTGATAATCAGGCAGCAATCGCTATGGCTGCCAAATCCTAAACATCATTTTAAAGCTAAACACATGGACATTAGACTCACCTTTGTTAGAGAGAAAGTAGAAAACAAATTAATCAGTTTAGAGTAAATACCAGATAGCGAGATGGTAGCATATATGATGACCAAACTTGTGCCTTCCCCTAAGCTAATTTTCTGCAGGGAGAAGTGTGGTCTTAAATTAAAGATTGACTAGAAAATAAAGGGAGTGTTGAAATTGATGGTTCCTTTTTAATTATTTTCTATGTCTAAATTAAAATACAAAAAGAAGCCGAGGCAGTCTATCACTAACTTCTCTCTCCAACTCCCACACATGTCGCAGTCACTGAGAAGTTGGAGTGGAAGCTAGAGCTATGGCTACCTAGGCTATCCAGAGGTTTAAAGGAAATAGATTAGTTTTTTTACCGATAAGTAGTTTATTTACTTAAAGGATAGATGTCAAAACCACGATTTGATCCTGGTACCTGCGGAGTGTTAGACTGCTGGTAGCCGGTAGTCTTAACCGTTAAGTCTAAGACTTTGGTTTGATATTTATTTAAACAGTATTACGTAGGATAATTCATTAAACTGCATTTTTTTATGGGATACATAGTTCCAGTTATGTCAAAATACGGATTACGGTATGTAGAATAAATTAGTACCGCGCATTTATTTCTTTAACGAAACAAATAACGCGCGTGTATTTATGACGGCTACAATTTAAATTTGCATTCAATCGGACGGCCAGGAAGAAAGTCGAGATCGCGGAAGAGAATCTCGGCGGTTTGTGGTCATCGCCACATCGGATGACACGTGGCAAAATTACGTTGGATCGCGGCATCGCCGGGGATTATGGGACCGAACCCGGATATGACATGTGTCAACTTTTAGGCCATGCTGTACAGTTTCCGTACAGAAAGTACACCAACAGCTATACTTTTGTGAACGGAAGTGTAATATGATTGGTTCCGTACATCACTAGAAAGAGTTTGTGAGAGAGGTAGGACTTAGTAAAATATGGTAGATAGGACTCTCTCTTCAGAGAGCTTCAGTACAAAAGGTTAACTTTGACCCTCCATAACTTACTACTCAGGGGAGCAAATTCAGAGATTTTTTTTGTTATCGATTCAGGGGAGTCTTGCCTTCTTTTTAAAGAAGGTGGTCTTTGTTTTTTGTTTGCCAGGGTGGTTGTTATTCTTGCTGAAACACAAAGGAGTCAGGGTTATCCTAGAGGCTTCTTAGAAGCTGTCCACACTGAGGACTTATGGAGGTCTCAGAGTTTCATTTTGGGTTTTGCAGGGCCATACATACTTTGGCCGTAATTTCTGCCAACGCCGGCTGCGACCGTACCATATACATTCTCCTCTGATTTTCGCTGATGGTGGATTTATTCATTTCGTCTTCCATACCATATATATTCTGCATGATTTTTGCTGACAGTGAATTCGATATTTCACATTGACCCTACGGCTTACATTTCCCAAAATTCGCGCTACGACAAAACGGACCGTACTTGCAGTCTTACCGTACATACTTTCGTTTCCCAAAATTCTTGCCGACGGCAAATTTCAATCATTTTGCTTGAAGGAACATTTCGATCGTCGACGCAAAATATACAATCTTCCAATTACGACATCTAGACCATTTCACGAGTGACAGACAAATCGGTTCTCAGTTCACACGAAGCGACGTGATTGGACCGTTTTAAGTCGTGAACCATTTGGAGATTTATACGTTCATACATAGATAGGAATGTTTTTAATCCGTAGGTTATAGATTCTGTAACGTAGGGCATTGGATTTCGACCTACCATTGGTTAAATCCGAAAATATACGCAATACTTACATAGCACGTTGTACTCTTATTGGCTGGTTTTCGCTAGGCGTATTTTTTGTTACTTAGTTCATTTCAGATTATTTCCTGGTCACAATTTTCAAGTGCACGAATTACATATTTATTGATTTATTTTCAGTATTGAGGATTTTCTGCAACCGTCTTTTTTTTTGTAAAATTGTCCGGACAGCTTAGAGGGGATTTTCAACCTTTGCGTGAAGAGTCTAGTTTCCTATTACATTATCAATACCTTGTAAAGCCTTTCATATTAATATATACGGCTTTGGCCAAGACATGCACAATTTCCCTTCACTTTTTTCGTCCGTTTGAGTGGCTTTCGACCGCGTTCTCACGACACAAACTTATTTTCCCGGTTGTGGCTGAGCTTTAATTAGTGTGGAAGTTGCATGTTCGGATTATTGATTTGTTGTTTTTATTTCTTGTGATTGTGTATTTATTTCTATTTGGCTTATGCGCATCTTTTGAATTTGGCTATCTCAAACCTCATAAGTGTCAAACATATTATCATTTTCAGTTGTTGTTTGTCTTTCTGAGTTGTCATTGTTTTGATTTGTTTTATTTTTGTATAAATTCAGATTATTCTTGAAAAGATATCTCTTGCAAAGAATATAAATAGACCGTGGGGCCTAGTGGCTTTCGATATCGAAACAAATGCGCGGTATTTGTTTCGCTATCGAAACAAATGCGCGGTATCCGTTCTGTCCACATACCGTACTTCGTACTAAATCAAACTGTATCTATGTACAAAGTATCTATAAGCCGTTAAACGGATTTATCTACATATAAAGATTTATATATTTATCAAACCTTGTATATCGTAATATCATTCCTAGACTTAACGGCTAGAGCTAACGGCTAATGCGGATTAACAGACGGCAGGTACCAGGATCAATTCCTGGGTCCGTCAACTTACTTTTGGTAAGTCTACCTAATTCACCCCTTGTCTTCTCTAGAGAGCCTAGGCAGCCATGGCTCTAGCTCCCTATCCTGCCTTCAGTGACTACAACAAGTGTGGGGGCTTGGATAGGGGAGTTAGAGGCAGACCGCCTCAACTCTTTTTCTATCCTAATACAGACCTAGAAAATACTCAAATATCAACAACCTTGAGTCTGGCAAGTCCTGCACACGGTTGACTATGTTCTTGAACTCAACGGGTAACTTCATTAGTAAACAGTTAACCTTTTCTTTTTCACTAAAATCTATTCCCGCACTCTCTAGCTCCATGAAGAGTGTAGCAAGCTCATTGCAAAAATCCAACATCTTCCCCCCTTTGTATACATACTCCTTATCTTTCTAATCATCCAACTGTTGTTGCTGAATCGTACCACTTTGGTACCTCTCTTTGAGAGCCATCCAAAGATCGGATGCCCTTTCTACCTGCAAATGAGGACATGCAAGTCCTTGAGTGAGATGGCGTAGGATGAAATGCTTTGCCGCCATATTGTTGAAGTCCCATGTTTCAGTATCGTTCTCCTCGTTCCTCGGAATAGGTGACATGAATGCCAAACCAGTTGTTATTAGTGTGGTCGCCTCCTTCTCCTTTCCTTTGTCCACCACCTCTCCTTCTTTTTTTTCCTCCGTTGAAGGTGGATCCTCTTTTCTGATGAATTTGCTTCCTCCAAACCCTGGAGGAATTCCAAGACTTGATGGACGCCCCAACCGTCCACTCACAATCCCCCAAAACCTTTTTTCGCATAGAGCTTCTATCATCATACTTTCCCAGTATATAAAGCCAGTTCCATTAAATATTGGTACCCTAGAGTGTGGGCCTATAACCTGAAACTCTGAGACCTCCATAAGTCCTCAGAGTAGACAACTTCCAAGAAGCCTCTAGGATAACCTTGACACCTTTGTGTTTCAGCAAAAATAACTGCCACCCTGGCAGACAAAAACTCTGATCAACTTCACCCTTGTGAAGACAAGATTCCCTTGAGTCGATAGCAAAAAGAATCTCTGAATTTGCTCCCCTGAGCAGTAAGTTATGGAGGGTCAAAGTTGACCTTTAGTACAGAAGCTCTCTAGGAGAGAGGGTCCTATCTTCTAATTTTTCTAAGTCCTATCTCTCTCACAGACTCTATCTACTGATGTACGGAGCTAATCAGATTTTAGTTTAGTACACAAAAGTACAACTGCCGGTGTACTTTATGTACGGCCATTGTACGACATGGCCTAAATGTCGACACGTGGTATGTCCGGATTCGCTCCCTTAATCCTCGAAGATGCCGCCATCCAATGTCATTCCGCCACGTGTCATCAGATGTGGCGATGACCACAAACGGCCGAAATCCTTTTCCGCGATCTCGGCGTTAATTCCGGTCGTCCGATTAAATTCACATTTAATCGTAGCCGTAATAAATACATGCGCGGTATTCGTTTCACTAAAGAATTAAATGCACGGTATTGGTTTCTTATCCGTACCGGAATCCGTACTTTTACATTTACTGGATATAAGTCTCCCGTAATCAGTTATAGTTAAATGAACTTTTCTACGTATAAATGTTTAAATAATTATCAAACCTCATAATACGTAACACTACTTCTAGATTTAACGTCTAAGGCTACCGGCTGTCTGTCGGCCAGTAGGTACCACGATCAAATCCTGCCGCCGGCATGTATCTTTTAGTAAATTAAACCCCTAACTAAAATATATTTTCGCGTAAACCTCTGGATAGCCTAGGTAGCCATACCTCTAGCTCCCTCTCCAATTTCTCAGTGAGTGCGACAAGTTTGAGAAGTTGGAGAGAGAAGTTAGAGGTAGACTGCCTCGGCTTCTTTCTTATTTCTATTCAGACCTAGAAAATACTTAAAAAGACCATTAATTTCTTCATTTGCCACCACTCGAAGCGGCAGTTACAGGCCACAACACAAGCCCTATCGGGTGGGAAATTATGTTTATCTTCGCAGGCAATCTTTCGACACTTTAGACACTGATGTTTTTGCACACATCCTACGTATCATCAAGGTGGATCCGAACGGAATGTTGGGATTACAAGGAGCGGACACACGGACTTTTTGAGAGCACTCCAAGAATTGTGCTCCATGTTACTTACCAGATTTGTCGTTGGATATGGATCCTATGCGGATGTTGATTACAGAGGCGACTACATATACCTTTTGTCATCGATCGGACAGGGAAACTACCATGTTACTTTGTGATCATTGCAATCAGGGGTTTTTACATGTAGTGTTTGGTGCCACCGTTGTTGGCAGTTCCGGATGGTCTTTGGTTTTGCCACGGATGTCGCGAGCTTCCGGTCGTGTTGGCCAGCTCCTCTGCCGACTAAAGTGCTGGGGTGGGGGAATAAACCAACCTAACCATAACCAGCTAAGTCGTTGACCTTTCTATTTGTTCCACCTTGCTTGTTATTCTATTTACCCATTTTTCACTTTTATGTTTTATTCCATTCATCATAGCTTGTTATCATCTGAGTTAATTGGTGTATAGCTGATGATATTGCATGCATCTTCATATTGTTTGACACATGCATGACAACTGTCATGCCGCAACTTGTCGGGCACTTCCGTGTGTATATTTAGGTGTTAGGAAGGGCTCGCGCCACACTAATTCGTATTTGTGTGATTATTTGGTTTTTACAACACCGTACATACTTACATTTTGCGTTCGCGTCGACCGTACATATTTATATTGTTGTACGCATCCACCGTACTTATTTATTTTTGGCCGTAATATGCGCCGACGACAAGTTGTCTGTACGACTCATAATTTTCAGATTTTCCGCCGACGGTTACTTCGACTGTACGACATACATTTTTTTTGTGATTTCCGCCGATGTTGGATTTAGTTATTTCGCGTTGTCCGTACCATGTATTTTCTACGCGATTTCCGCCGAGGGTGAATTCGATTATTTTACGTCAACTGTACGACTTACATTACCCGGAATTCCCGCAACTACAAATTGGACTGTACCTTCGGTCCTACCATACATACTTTCATTTCCCGAAATCTCGGCCGACGACAATTTTTTATCATTTCGCGTGGAGTAACATCCCGGCCGTCGACGCTGATTATGTAATTTTTGTAACTTCACATCTGGATCGTCGACGCAAATGACAGACAAATCGGCTGTCAGTTTTGACGAAGCGACGTCATTGGACTATTTTAAGTCGTAAACCATTTGGAGGTTCATGCATTCGCACGTAGATAGGAAGGGTTTTAATCCGTAGGTTATAGATTTTGTAACGTAGGGGATAGGATTTCGGCCTCCTATTGGCTGAATCCAAACTAGACGCAAATACTTACATAGCACGCTATACTATGATTGGCATGTTTTTGCTAGGTGTGGTTTTTTGTTACTTAGTTCATTTCGGATCATTTCCTGCACACAATTTTCAAGTGCAGGAATTATTTATTTTATTTTCAGTATTAAGGATTTTTCTAAAGCCATCTTTTTATTTGTAAAATTGTCCGGATAGCTTAGAGGTGATTTTCTGCCTTTGCGTGAAACGTCTAGTTTTCTATTACATTATCAATATCTTGTAAAGCCTTACAAATTAATCTATACGGCTTCGGCCAATACCTACACGGTTTCCATTCACTTTTCTCGCCCTTTTGAGTGGATTTCGACCGCGTTCTCACGACACAAACTTCTTTCCCCGGCTGTGGCTGAACTTTAATTAGTGTGGAAGTTGCATGTTCGGATTATTGATTTGTTGTTTTTATTTCTTGTGATTGTGTATTTATTTCTATTTGGCTTATGCGCATCTTTTGAGTTTGGCTATCTCAAACCTCATAAGTGTCAAACATATTATCATTTTCAGTTGTTGTTTGTCTTTCTGAGTTGTCATTGTTTTGATTTGTTTTATTTTTGTATAAATTCAGATTATTCTTGAAAAGATATCTCTTGCAAAGAATATAAATAGACCGTGGGGCCTAGTGGCTATCTATCGGCTTAGTATTCCTGCACTTGAAAATTGTGGCTTCATTTGCTCTCTCTCTTATTTTTTATACTTAAATTTCAGTTTTCTTATATTAAAGTGTATATATATATATATATACTTATAAATATGTATATTTTATAGATACATTTCTACAAAAATCTATAACTAGCTTTACATTTTTTAATTACCATTTGCTTGTTGGTTGACGTTATAATCTCATCGGCCAATTTTTGGCCCATAATATACTACACTAACTTAAGTATTTGGTTTTTTATTTCTTTCGCTCTCTTTCCATACACAAAACATTCTTTGCTCACATTGTGACATACCTCACTAAAGAGTGGATTAGTGGAGCGGATCCGTTCTTGGGAGCTGTGCAAAACTTCCTTTGAAAGAAACAACCGCTGTTCACCCTTGGCAATCAACAGATTATTAAGAGTGTTATGTAATCATTACAATGCCTTGTGGGTGCAGGCACGTGTTAAGGTAGTCGGTTGATCGTATAGAGGGATCGTGGCTGGAGTGGATTCGTGTAAATCTACTCGTATTGAGCATTGTATTTTTTCCAGCTTTCCATGCTTGCTATCTGGCCTTGAGTGGCCTTGGCTGAGTTTGCTTTGCCCGGTGTGCGGTTTTTTCCTTAGATCTTGGCGTTGGTGGCAATCGTTAGCCCTTTGTGGATTGTGCCGCTTTAGATCTGCACTTGTGAGTACTTGGATAGTTAGTTATTTGCCTTTATAAATCTGGCCCTTCGGCCTTGCCCCCTTTTTTCCAGGGTAGAAGGTTTGGGTAATACGGCTTCTTGATAGATCTGGCCATCAAAACCTTGTTAGAGATTGATTGGATGATTGGATAAGGGAGTGGTGTGGCCAAGCATTTGAAACATATTGTATAGATCAGTTTTGCTATCTGGTCGTCTTTTGGTTTTATCATTTTTATGCTCATCAATTTGGATAATCTTGATTATTCTTTCGTAACTACTCGATTGTCGGCCTCTTTTAGGCTCACGTAATCATGACTTTCAGACTTACATATTCTTTTGGACCATCTTTCAATAGATATCTTGGGTCAAATTTCCCCTTCAGCTCATTCGTCTCTCACTTCAGTATCTTCTTTATCATCAGACTCTTCCACACATTTCGAAGAAGAATCTGACCACAAATCCATTGACGGGTCGGATTCCAATTCATTACCTTTTTGGTTCCCGCAAATTACAAATCCATTATTAGCCTCTATCATTCCACTAGTGGAAATGGCTTCCACATCTGATGGAGGGGGTCGGCTACATTTTTGTTTTGCAAGAATGAAGAACACCATGACCTTATCCCATTTCCAATTGCTATTCGATACCGAAATGCGTGATCTTGCATTTCGGTACCAAGATCGGTTTGACCTACTGGTCACTTTCTCTCTTTTAGGTCGTTACCTTCGCGGTTCAGCCCTTACTCGTTATTCCCGCAAGTATGATTCCGTACTTGCGATGACAGATTTTTCTCCAACTTTTGTTGGGAGTCCAGTTATTATTGGACAACCAGATATTCCCTCCCAACCGGCTATTCTGGAAGTCTTTGATCTCAACGGTGATGTTATTACAGCTGTAATTGCAGAATTACCACAACAGTTTGCTACAGCCGCACGTGTTGGAATCCCAGAACGACCAGCGATGACGATCCCTATATTGGATCCGCTCTCTGTCATGTTTGAAATATTGCGAGGGAATACCGTATGCAAAACCCTGACCAAGTTCGTGAGTTAATGAACTTCAAACGGAAGTCAAGAAAGACCGCCCCTACCATGCGTGCTCATATGGAACTCTTCGTGAAACATTGCCGGACTTAATGTCAGATGTTAAAGCTGTCCTGAAATTTATATGACTGTTTTCGAGTCAGTCTAAAAAAAATATCCAGAGTCACCTGACCCAAGCCTACGGCTTGAAGTTCACTTTCGACCAAGCCGCCCAGCATGCCGTGGAATACGAAATGCAAAATTGTTGGTGGGAAGCCCATGACCGTCCTAAAGCGGTCTCGAAAAAATTGATCGTTTCACCATGGAACAATCCTCATCCTAACAACCGGCCTCCTAAAGTCTCGGCCATGGAAACCCCACCTGTTGCTCCCAGAAACCGATTATGTTTTCGATGTGGGAAGACGGGGAATGATGCCCAAATGTGTCCAGACAAAATTGCTACCTGTACAAATTGAAAGCAAACCAAACATTATATCCAACAATGTCATATAAAGAACCCAAATTTTTCCTATCATAACCAAATTATCAGTGGTGGCATTCCCCCTCGATCAGCAAAACCGGTTCAACCGGTTAAAAAACGAGAAAAAGACACCACTCCACTAAAGGTATCGCGAAGAGATTGAGAATGTTTGGAAATGCAAGAGCAAATGGCGCTCATGATGAAGAGCAGTTCGCAGCCTTCATGGCTCAAATGAAACCACAATTTACAAGCATGGCTCCCACCGTGTTACACATGCCCACGTTGGCAGGTTGAATCTTACGAGATTCCACCGTCCAACAACGAGAAGCTACGTTCGATAAAAGTTCGACCAATCACAGCTGTAACGGTAAAACTCCTAACACACGTATTCCGTTGTCATTTACGAAAGAACCTTCTCCTCCCTTGCCCGAAACCGCTTCAGCCATCGCGGCTGAAGCTCTCAACATAGTGGATCGAAACATAGATGAAGCAATGTAATAAAAGACACACTATGTAACGTATTACCCCTATTATATTGTATGATACCTCGTATCTCCTAAATCCATACACTCCTTTTATTTTTAAAACGGGTAATACAAGCGAAATCAACAAAAACTAAAAAAAATATGCCTCTTCTACGCTCCAAAATCCACTAAAAATGCATACATTGGGAATGCTTAGGTATTAGCAAGAGCTTAATATTCGTCCCCTTCCGTGAATTGTTCGTCCGTAACCTCGTCTTCTTGAGTATCGGCGTCGACGTCGTGAGAGTTTCCAAGGGATTCTCCTGCCCTTGGTAAAGGAGGTGGCACTTCTTCACCGTCAAAATGGTTTCGGTGCTTGTTGATGATGCATTGCAACTGATGTGTAAGCATTCCCTCCTCCCATGTTCTGTCCCTCAATGACAACCCACACTGTATCATAGCCTTTCTCGCGTATCCCATCCCATCCTTGTCTTTCATGGAGTTAACTTCTTAGATGGAGTCCCTAGCCAATTCGAGGAAAAACCTTTTCCCCGGCCCTAATAACTTTCCGGACCAACCTCAATTTTGAGGGTTGTGACCATTGTTCATTCCTAACCCCTGACATCTTCCAATTTTCCCACTTCCTACTCCAAACCTCCTTTATTTTTTATATTACGAAAGAATCTGCCGATTACACAAAGTGAGTAGCACTAGGCGGAAAGAAGTGGAACACCGTATTTTTGGCAACCAAAACGTGGTTTAGCTCCTCAGACATATTGTGTCGTCCGCAATTATCGAGGAAGACTGTTTTATGTCGACCGTAGGGATCATCTTCATACGACCTCCGGTCCTCATACCATTGGGGGAAGACTCTTTTGTTGTTCCAACCCTTGGGACCCGTGCGATAGCACACACTTGTTATTGGTTACATGGAAAAAAGAAAAAAGGCATTAAAATAAAAAAAACATGAAAGAGGGAAAGAAGGAGAAAGAAGATGAAAAAGATGAGGGGAGTAGAAAAGAAAAAGGAAGAAACGAACAATTGAAGACAAACAAAATGAAACAGGAGGATGTATACTTGGAATATCGTCAAGGAGATTGCGAATCGGGTAACTCCTATTACGGTTTGTGAGAATAAGCATAGGTGTTTAATCCGTGCATTCACCCCTCCGGTGAGACGCACGATCAAAGTCATGGATTCGCCTCCACCGGCAATGTCGGCATACTTCACGACTTCATCGCCACGGAACCCTAATGTTTTGCTAATGTCCATATTCAAAATCAAGTGGGTCTCATCCATATTCTTCACTAAATATTCGCCAAGGTCACCTAGTTCACACAATGAAGATGACGACAACGAAACAAATATGAGTAAAAAAAAGTTAGTACTTTAGGTTTGATAAAAGCAACAATGATGACACCAAAAAAAAAATTACTGGGTATTTTCTAGGTCAGAATTTATTTTATTGTTTAGTCAGATGGTCTGTCTAAGTCATTCATACTTGTCGTAATCACTGTTAGACTGAGATAGCCACGACTGCCTAAATTGCCAAGGAGACAGGATGTAGGGGAGTATGTCTAGTTGTTACCAAAAGGTAGCGGGCGGGTCCTGGAATTGATCCAGGTACATCTAGCCTATGACCGTACAGTTTAGGTCAAAATCCGCTAGATATACAGGTGATCGATGCATCTTTGTGGTTTGAATAATTAATAAAGTTGGATACACCGGTATCATCCATTTAACGGCGAAACCAAATTAAATGGACATGGAAAGGTACCGCACTGAAATAATACGGGGCGCACGAAACAAATATCGAAGACATTTGTTTCGACGGTTGAGATTGAAAATACGACATACAATCGAACGGCTCCCGTTTAAACTGGCTGTACAAAATCGCAATTTCGGCGATTTCTGGACGTGGCGACATTGGATGACAGGTGGCAGCATCCTAGAAGATTGCACAATCTTCGGAACGCAAGATGACAAATTTGGATTTGACAAATATCACTATTATGGAAATGTCATACAAGCTTCGTACAGAAGGTACAGTGGCACCTGTACTTTCTTGTATGGTACAGTTTTGTGATTGGTGCGTACCTAAATACTAAGAGGCTTAGAGAGGGGTTTTAGGACTTAGAATATTTCTGGTAGGTAGCAACCTCTTTGAGGGAGCACCTTGTATAAAAGGCTAACTTTGGGCAGCCATAACAATTAATTTACATGACTATTTTCAGTGATTGTTTTTTGCTGCTGACTCAAGGAAGTCTAAGCTACACAGAGGTGTAGTCGGTCAAAGTTTTTGTCTGCCAATGTGGCTGCATTTCTAAGGGAAAGTAAAAGTGGGTGAATGTGTCCAAATCTTATATTCTAACTTTGCATTCTGTGGTGAAACTGAGCACACAGAAAGTGTTATTTCACAAGGGTGAACTTGTATTGGGGTTGTGATTGTCAAGGGGTCAGTCATTTGGGTTTATATCAAGTTAGGAGTTGGCACTATCTAGATTAGTTTCTTTTCGAACTGCAATTTCTGTGGGCAATGGAGCATAAAAAGTTTCAATTACAATATCATAGATAACAATAAAGTATAAGTCTTACTTGAAAGGAAGCCCCTTTTTAGAACACCCTGGTGATATGCCACGGTTTTCTCAATGTTTTCCTCTTTTTCCTGACTACATTGTAATTTGCTTTTCTGAGCACGGATGACGATGTTGTGTTTCTCATGAAACCTTTAGATCCACCTTTTTGTAATTCGTGTAGTCCTCTCACATCCTAACTCGTCAAAGAACTGCGGCGTATGCTCTTCTTTCAAACATACAATGATGTTGTATGCCATCTCTTGCACAATTGACGTAGAAAGTTTCATACGCGGTTTTTTAAATCGATGAAAATCCTCGAGTAATTATTGATGAAGACTGGTCACCCATGTCATTTACTTCCTTCCCTTACTTGCTAATGCTTTCATTACCGCCACATTTCGTTTCCCGAAGGCTGTAGTAGACAATGTATTACTCGTATCTCTTATGCCTCGTACTATGGCCATCCTTCGACCCACCATCTCATTGCTTTTCGATACTCTACAGATAAGGATAAGAAGAAAAAACATTAAATACATGTGTGTTTGTATGTATGTGTCGTCTCAGCAATGATAATTTGTCGTCGTTGGTTCGGTTTCGACAATATGTCATCACCGAATCAGCCATGACACTATGTCGTCGTTGAATAAATGATGACAAACCGTCATCGGATATTCAACGTTGAGAATTTCTCGTCGCTGATTTGGCTTGAACATAATGACATTGTCGATTTAGGGACGATTAGTTAAACGATTCCGTGAGTGCTCACATCGATGCGACCGCGTTTTCTCATTGCCATTTTATTGTCTGATGCGTGGACATAAATGAAGTAACGACTCAATGTCATTGCCATTCCAAGGACGAATGAAACAGTTTTCTTCCCCCCCTTCCTCCATCACCATCTTGCAGACCGTTTTATCCTAACTAAACATTCACCCTAACTATATACAGGAACATGTAAAACATGAGGTATAACAACCGATAAATAACACCCATATAGAAAAGGGTTAATAGAGGAGAGGACTACATTTCATCGCATCTCATCTCGAACGGATTACTGTCAAATAATTCGCAATAATAAGTAAGCAACAACAAATTGTAGAAAGGAAATATACAATAGTATAAATAGAAAAAATAAAAGAATAACACATTGCAAATCATTGAAAACCGCAAAAAAAAATAGTAATAATCGGGAGGTGGGTTGATGAGGTAAAGGGGGGAAGTGTTTTGGGAAAACTTATTACATCATTTGCTTCCCGAAAGTTGTTTGGGAAACTTCTTAGTAGTTTTGGGAATGAGGTTTTGGTATCTGTTCCCCGTCTCCTCAGTGATCATCCACATGATTATCCGCAAACGATCCCTTTTAGTTATAACGTGTCGATTTTTACGGCTGGACTGCGGCGGGTCAAAAGTTGTAGGGCGATTCCCCAAATCTCCGCCCACTGTGTTGTCTTCTCCACTCGAAGCTACTTCCACGAGCGGCTCCACATGTGGTAATTCGGTTGCACCATTCGCCATTTTGTATCCGATAGTGTTCATCTCTACGATCACCTCTTCCATAACAGGTGCAGCGATATGAGATATTTCTGTTATATCTCGACGCGTAGTTACCCCACATTCTTAAAAATCTCCACATATTTCCGAAAACTCACCAACTTACTTCAAAGAAAATAAAGCCAGGAGCGACAAGTTGCATGGAACCCCCATTAAGAGAATAAGGAGTGATAATGGGGGAGAATATACTTCTAACCAGTTTGAGGAATAATTGAGAGATGAGGGAGTTCAACACTAGAAAACTGTACCATATAACCGGAACAAAATGGTGTAGGTGGTTTATAGGAAGAAAGTGTAGTCAACAACATGTGTGTGATGTAAGAATAAACACAAATCAAAAATCTAAATCGATAATGTCATTGCTTGTCCGAAGGTGCAATATATATGTATAAATTATAAAAGCGAGAAGTCATAAAAACGCGACAATCCATTGTGAGAAGAGGGTGGGTTCAAAATTTAAATTTTAATGTTTGGTTTTAAATTTCAAAGATCCCATTTTAAAAAAAACCAAAAAATGAAGCGAGAAGTTGTAAAATTTGCCGCTGAAATTTTTTACGAAGCAACTGTGAAAAACGATGCAGGTTATTCAATTTACGGAATTCTCCAAGAAAAGAGTTCCAAAAGGATAGACGGTTTGTGTATTATCGTTTTTTTACATGAATCACGTTTCCACGGTTAATAAATTGGCCACGTGTAATTGTGGTTGTCCAATAATATGTCGCTTTACGCAGATTCGTTAAGATATCTTCTAATCGCGACTCATTTAGAGTCAAACTTAACTGTAATAAGTGTTCATTTTCCGACTTCGTCGTCTGAAAGCAACTTTATTGGAGTAAAGAGTCATTATTAAAGTAAATCAACTCTAATATAACCACCAAAGTGCGACAGTATTAGAGTTCAAAAGTACTTTTGTCATATGAAAATGAAAAAAACATAACTGAAATGTCGTTTACAGTTGAATTATATTAACAATCCGTTATAATGGTTAGTAATTTATTATGTAATTGCGCGTAATTTATATGTAACCGTCGACGGTTGTCCGATGGAATTGACATTCAGCGTGACAAATAATACCGACGTCACAATGACGTCGACATATACGAACTGACATATTTTGTTCGTCTATGTAATTTAGTTTTCATAATTATCGCGCACATAATTATCGCCAACATAACCCAATATAGAATACTTAAAAAAATTAGAGTAAACTTCATAGTTGAAAAAGTTATATCACATAAATTAGAGTTCATTACTCTAATTTTTTTTTTTTGTTTTTTTACTCTATTTTTTTCATTACTCTAATTACGATTCGCGGTGTACTGTACAATACACCGTGAATTGTTATTAGCCTTATGTACGCTATATCTGCACCCCAAAATTTTGACATTGATACCTTAAATATAATGAATTACACTATTTAAGGACGTGGACCATAATCTGCCACGTCTCCTAGAACTAAATGTAAACCTGCGTGGCTCATTCTGGTTGGTAACACGTAGGTTAATATTCGATGCTTGAAATCTTGAAAGAATCTTCGAATGCAATGTCAGAACGCAATATCTGTACGAACGAAGGTAATATCTGTACCAGCGGAGATAATATCTGTACTAGCGGAAGTAATTAATGACTCTTACAGAGGGCATTAAATGTACTTCCCAAAATTTCAAAACGCAACGACAAAAAGGCGGCGGCAAACTTTGATGGTGGGAGCGTGACGGGATAATTTCGGCGGATTCGCAGCCAACCTGGCGGAAGGCACATGGCCTTTGCGACGTGTACGCACATACGCGCGCGCTCATCCTGGATTCTTTTTACCTTTTCCACGCGGCCTATTTTTACACGTTCTGTATTCGAGAACTGTCCTCACGATCATAGAAAACTGTAGGGTTGGTGACGTGGCGTCACGGATAAAAAGTGCAATTGAATCCGACGGTCTTAATTTACGCCTATAACCTTGGACAATTTTTTGTAATGTTGTTTTCGCAGAAAAAAAAAAAAATCTGTACGAACCTGTACGAAACGGTACGGCCGTCGGTAAAAAACCCCACTTTTTCGCTAATGGAAGTCCACCCTTAGTCAACCACAAAACGTGCAAAACCCTTACACGTGGATTATATAGATGCGTGTCACGATGGACTACACCGTGAATCGCTATTAGTGTTAATGTTTTTTTCGTCTCTTAAAACATCTTTTCTCCGTACACATATGTCGGAATATGGATCTGACAGTTGCGATTGAAAGGTAATATTCTCAGCTTTCGATTGGCTGTCTGAAATTAAAAAAATGACAATTGTGTACGGAGAAAATATGTTTAAAGGGTGCATCTCCATGTGCCTGGGGGTTTTTTCTGCGTTTTCTGTAAAACTTAGAGCCGTACCGCGTAAGTTCAACCGTACAAAAATATAGAGAAAATGAGAAGTACATTTTGCGTCATCTTAATTTAAGATGTACTACATGTTGTCGTTTTGTGTTATTCGACCCCGCCAAAAAACGTCATCATCAAACTTTTCTTTAAAAAACAAGGAAGATGTGTTTTAAAACAAAGAATTTTAGGAAAACAAATAGAAACACGTAGTCGCACGTGTAAAACATTTAAAAAAAAATCAAAAGAATTTAAGCGACGATGAAAAGTGTACGATCGCTATGTTTTGTCCGTTTGCGTTCAGGTACGACAAAGCAAAGTATAGAATTTGTTTGGTTTTGTCCATTTGCGCCTGGTACGGATTTTATTTCGCCAGGGGTCTCAAGATCCGATGCCATTTCACGTCGAGGGGACAAGAGACGCAAAGGCAAAGGGCATCTTCTTCAACTGTGAAACGGCCCAGGCTGGATGGCGGTACGTCACAATGTCAAGAGAAGTCATGCGACGTCACAAGCAGTTACAAAAAATAACGAGCGTCATCACAGATTGTACACTGTCGACAGCCGTCACGGGCATTGTTGACGTATACAATCGTCACGCCCTTAAGTGACAACTTCGTTTGGTACACATAGGGTAGTGTTGGGTATCGAGGACCTTTTGTCGATATTCGATATATATCCAATTTTAGGTACCCGATATTCGATATATCCCTTCGATATGTCGAAAATCAAAACATCTCGATATATTGTCGATATATCGCCAATATATCGTATCGCCAATATATCAAGGCATTGATGAAAAAAAAAAAATCTTCACCGGTCTCCAAAGTCACGTGCCTTCGGGACAAGGTGTCCCTAAAATATTTGCCGAAAAGAAATACGGTTTTTTCTTGAAAGTCAGCAGAGTGAAGGAGATCTCTGAGGTACATTGACATGGTACACTTGCAAAGTACACGTACATAATACGCAAGTACGGATTTCCATACGAAAATGGTCGGTATTCAAATCTTTGACGATTTTAGAGATTTGATCGTCAACTTACAAGGTACCACTCAAATCAAAACACATATGTAAAAACTTGTTTACAGACAATACGTAATGTAACCGAGGCCTTTGTGATACATAAATTTTGATGTCCGTACTATTATAGAGACCTCCTGATGTAACCATACCCCAAAAAAGTAATAAAATGAATTACAGAATTAGTATTTTTTTGTCGGTTACATTTTGCGGCGTCTACCTTTAAGTCACGGAATGAAAATCCCGTCGTACGAGGAATATCAGACAATCTGTCTTTTTTCGCTAAAATTACATATTATATAGAAATATAAAATATTAAATTTCTAAAAATACTATATATTGCGATATATATCGCGATAATTTATGTTGCTCTCGGTACGATACATCGAGGATGTTGCTCGTTGATATTCGAAATATTGAATATTAAAATTATCGCGATATGAATTTACCCAATACCTAACTCTAACATAGGGACACCCGAAATCAGAGGTCGCAAACGGTCAACCAAAACGTGACCGACCGTTAACCGACCGCCCGCGCCGGATCTGAAACGGATTCGGTTGCAAAATTTTGAAGGGCCGGGCGGTTGCGGTCGGTTGATTCACTAGAAAAAAAAACGGTCGGTTACGGTCGGTCAACCAAAAACCCAAAAAAATGAAAATTTTGTACATGTCCATACAATCCAACATTATAGTACTTTGTACTCTTTGGTATCATGGAAGTACGTTACATCATGGTTAGCGTCGCAAAATCTGACACGGTAGAAACACTATTTTTTTCACAAATCTTAGGGAACGCGACAAAGCGGCGCAAATCTGACACGGTACACCGCGAATCGTTATTAGACTATAAAAATTATTAGAGTAAAGAAAAAAATAGCGTCATTCATTCAAATTTAGTGTTAGGAGACGTGGCAGATTATGGTCCATGTCCTTAAATAGTGTAATTTGTTATATTTAAGGTATCAATGTCAAAATTTTGGGGTGCTGATATAGAGTACATAAGGCTAATAATGATTCACGGTGTAGTACAATATTCATTTCGCAATATTAAGGAACGCGACAAAGCGTCGCAAATCTGACACGTTAGTAAACACTATTCATTTCGCAAATATAAGAGAACGCGACAAATCGTAATTATTGGCTTATTCATACGTCACACATAAGATAATTTTGTACTTTTTCGGTTACGGGCGGGCATGGTTAGGCGCGAGAAATTGAGTTTCGGTTAACTTTTATTTTCGCAAACGCCGGTTGGTTAACGGTTAACAATTTTGGAGCGTGACATAACCCGGTCGGGCGTCGGTTACTCATATTTTGAAAAAAAAAAAACGGGCGGTTTTAGGTTATGTATTATTTTGACTTTTGCGACCTCTGCCCGAAATCCGGGTCCGCCGGATCTGCACTTAAAAACAAAGTAAATTCTCTAAGTTTGAAGTACATCGAGACGCACCCTAAGTGGCTTTTTAGGCGAAAAAATCATTAACACTAATAGCGATACACGGTGTACCAGCTTTATCCTCACACGTGGCACAAGCCGATGCCTTCGGACAACGTGGACGCAAGTCCACCAAAAATCCTTGCCGAAAGATATTTCGTAACGCTTTTTACGCAAATGAAGATATTGCATAACCTTTGGTCGGTATGAAAAATCTTTGACGATATCTAAGGGTATGTCCCCATGTGCATAAGTAAGGGTTTTTTTTGTCGTTTTCATGTAAAACTTAGCGCCGTATTGCCTAAGTTCTAACCGTACGAAGGAATCGCAAATTTGTAGAGTACAATTTGCGTCATCCTCGAACTTAGGATGTACGAAAATTTGTCGTCTTGTGGTTTTCGACCCTCTTTGACGACAAAAAATGTCATCTTTAACCTTATCTTTAAAACACATGCGCGATGTGTTTTAAAACTAGGGATTTTATATAAACAAATAGGAACATATATTCGCACGTGACATAATTTTTGAAAATTTTCATACGATTTCCAAAGACATAGAAAAGTACAGAATTCGCTATGTTTTGTCCGTTTGCGTTAAATACGACAAAGAAAAGTACACAATTTGTTTGGATTTGTCCGTTTTCGTCCAGTATGGATTTCTTTTTTTTGTAGGGGTCTTCAAATTCCGATGTCATTTCACGTCGACCGGATAGGAGTCGCGAAGGCAAAGCGCCTCGTCTTCAACCGTGAAACGGCACAGACTGGATGGCGGTACGTCTACAATGTCACGGTAAGACATACGACGTCACAAGCAGTTCGAAAAAATTATTGTTGTGTATCGGTAAAAAACTTATCGCGATAACATCGATACCGATAGTTATCGGTTATCGAACGGTTAGAGGTTTTGATATATAGGTGTGAGACCAACAAATTCCATATCGGCGATAACAAAAAAAAATATAGTATGCATACAATAGTATTTTATAACATACTGTACGTATAAAAATATGTTCCGTCTCCGTTTAACTGCAATTTATTACGGACAACGCAACACATAAACGTTTACGGATTAACTGAACATAAATTTTACAGTAACATACGGAATTGTACTGAAAAATTGGTGAACATGGAACGGGAAAAGGACGGCGGACACAAAGTACAACGGACGCAAAATAACATTCTACGCGCCGCCGGAATCAAACGGACTACTTGGAATGAGAAAACACGAGCAGACGGGCCAGCGTGAGTGTCGACATCCTGGAATGACTCTTTTGGCAGCTTATGCCAAAAAAGCCGACAGATTGACACGTGGCAAGTCCCCAGTGGATCTCAAGGAATACATGGGACAAAGCCAAGGCGTGGGATGTGAAATGTACATCGTTTTTATTGGATCCGTATCAAAACCGTACAGATCTCATGGCGGCTACTGTACTTTCTGTGCTTGTACACGTCCGGGGGAATAACACGTACAGTTGAGTGTACAGGCCGTACATTTATCTGTACGGTCCGTACAGTTATCGCCGATAGTTATCGTTGTCGGCATTATCGCCGATAAGTACCCGATATTATCGGCTACTTATCGGCGATAAGACCGATGTCGATTTATCGTACCAATATATTGATTATCGGGAACCCGAAAAAAGGTCCATATCGGTTATCGGTAAATCCTTACCGATACACAACACTACAAAAAATAACGTGGGACCACAGATTGTAGACGTTGACAACCGTCACAGGTATTGTCGACGTATACAACCGTCACAAGCGTAAGTTACAATTTCGTCCTTACAGAGCGGGATAGTTGAAAACCGGGTCCGGTGAATCCACGCTAAAATACAAAGTAAGTTCGCTAAGTTACAAGTTCATGGGGACATACCTTAGCATCCGATCTTAACTTGGTAGAGTCAAAGACGAACACGTATGCAAAACACAACCAGTAATGTTGTATGTACAATTACTAGAGCCTCCCGATGGAACTCAGGCCCAATGAAAAGTGTTTGCTGGCAAAATTCTTAACTATCAGTATATAAATAAGGGAACTGCGTTCGCCTTCGGGGAAAACCTTATATAGGCGCCGTGTCTGTCTCGATTTTTTTCTGTCACACGGCCGTACCGCGGGCACGATGTAGCGCTACAGCTTGTCGCTGGCACAACATCACGCTGCCAGCGACGCTGCAGAATATTACGCTGCCGGCAACGTGGCACAATGTCACGCTGCCGGTGACGCTAGCACAATATTACGCTGCCGGGGACGCTGGCACAATATTACATTGCCGGCGACGTGCACAATGTCACGCTGTTGGCGACGCTGGTACAATATTATGTTGCCGGCGACGTGGCACAGTGTCACGCTGTTGGCGACGCTGACCCAATATTATGCTGCCGGCGACGTGCACACAGTCACGCTACTGGCGACGCTGGCACAATATTACGCTGTCGACGACGATTTTGCACAATGTTACGGTGCTGGTGACGCTGGCATAATGTCACGTTGCCGGCGATGTTTGCACAATATTACGCTGCCGGCAACGTGGCACAATGTAACGCTGCAGGCCACGTTGACACAATGTCACGCTGCCGACGACGATGGCACAATATTATGCTACCGGCGAAGTGGCACAATGTCACGCTACCGGCGACGCTGGAACAATATTACGCTGCCGGCGACGTGCACAATGTCACGTTGCAGGCGACGCTGGCACAATATTACGCTGCTGCCGACGTGCACAATGCGACGTTATCGCCGACGCTGCCACAATATTACACTGCTGTCAATGTGCACAATGTCACGTTGCCGGCGACGCTGGCACAATATTACGTTGCTGGCGACGTGGCACAATGTTACACTGCCGGCAACGCTAGCACAATGTCACGTTGCCGGCGACGTTGGCACAATGTTATGCTGCCGACGACGTGGCACAATGTCATGCTGCCGGCGACGCTGGCACAATATTACGCAGCCGGCGACGTGGCACAATGTTACGCTGCCGGTGACGCATGCACAATGTCACGCTGTCGGCGTGGCCTAATGTCACGCTGCCGGCAACGCTGGCACAATATTACGCTGCCGGCGACGTTGGCAAAATGTTACGCTGCTGGCAGTCGCGTTACCTGTACTAAAGTAGGGTCGGTCAGAGAAAGTGGCGCATATGGTGCATGTGCATATTTAGTTGAAGACTATTTAGGAACGCTTTAAAAACATCAAAAATTGTAGTAATGTTGTGTCAATATGTTTTATTAAAACCCCAAAACCCAAAAAATACCAAAAAGGTTAGATATTTGTAGCTCTCAAGTATTTCTACGGGTGTGCCATTACGGTTCAGTTCATGCGTCAACCAACATAGGAGGAAGTACAATTTCATATGGGTAAGCTGATCAAATCACCCTATGGTTTTGTTCCCATGAAGAGTGTATTTTTAGTGTCAAGAGAAAAAATACAAAATTAAAAATCGGTTTTCTCGATTAAAAATTATAGACCTTTGGTTGCCGTGTTGAAAACCTTAAATAGGCGATATCTGTGTGCGCGCGCGGCGGTGTCTATACGTCCGCGCAACCCAAAACAGCATGTCCCTTACAACCATGACCCATGTTCCCATGTGCCGTCAGTGCAAAATTGATACCTCAACATACATCGCAAGAGCAAAAAATGAAAAGGTACGTGTGTGCCATCCCGGCCCAATTGATGCCTAAAAATACATATCAAATGAAAGATTACGAAATATCGTAGTTCGTACGAAACAATTATTAATAGAAAGATATATTATTATTGTTGGTGATTTATTAAAAAAAATCAATGTTTAGCTATAGTTCACATTACATGCAAGTACGTCGCTAAGTCGTGAAATATACAGTAATAATATATCATTCCTTTTTTTCTGTTTTGAATTGGGGTTGATTTATGAAAGCGACACAAGATGTGTAGATGTAAGTAGCTTACATTACTTGACTTTTTCAGTTTGAAAGAGTTTATGATGCGTATGTGACCCTAACGCAAACACCCTATGGTTGTTGTTGCAAAGTGTGTAGACGTGAGGACGGGTATTCGAGCTGAACAAGAACTCACAATATGTGATCCGACAATGTACGAACCGACAAGATGTGAACCAACAATATATAAACCTATAAGATATGAACTGCAAATGTGCGAACCGACAATATATGAAGAGACAATATATAAACCGACAATATGTAAACCAACAATATATGAACCTACAGGATATGAATTGCCAAAGTACGAACCGACAATATGTGATCGACAATTTATAAACCGACAATATATGCACCGGAAATATATGAACCAACAATATGTGAACCAACAATACATGAACGGACTACAAGAAAGAGGGAGATAGGAGAGACAGAAGACCAAGAGGGAGAGAGAGAGGGAGAGGGGAGAGAGAACAAAAGAGAGGGACGGGGGAGAAAAAACAAGCGAGATAGGAAAAACAAAAGAGCGTTAAATCAGTGTGTCTAACACTAATAGCAATCCATGGTGTATTTAGGTGTTTCCATAAACAGGACAAGGTAATACAATGTGAAAATTTACATTTCTTTTACAATAGTGAAATAAAAAATTTTAGAAAGAAACTTATCTGTTAACATTGTTAGAGCTATGAAAAGTTGATATCAAAAATTATGTTTAATCCTAATTGGTTGTTAACGTTTTAAAGTAAGCTGCATAGGTATACATACTTCGACACACTTATGTTTTAACACTACTATTTCTTCAACGGAATATTCTTGCTGTTTGGAAGTGTGTATGTTTTTTATGCTTATACCATGACTCTATGGTTGTTGTTCCAATAAAAGTTGCAAATAGACTCTTTACATATAATGCATGTTGTACAATTGCTTATTGAACACATAAACATATATTTGTATAATACTTTGGTAAGGCTCAACAAAGCGTGACAAAACAACACGATACATGCCCATATAACAAGCATAACAAATCACGACACGAATCATGTCCCTGTAACCAGCATTGATTGACTTATGTGAAACAAAACATATTGTGTAACAAAACACACCAACATGAGATCTGTAGTTAAAAAAAACATTTGATTTCTGACAGTTACACATAGATATAGGCGGAGAATGGTTAGTTAAGTATAGTTAGTGAGTTGAAATTGCTAGAGCCACACACCATTGAATGCTATTACAAAGGTGACACTCACTCATCAATAAATCCATTTAATCTCACCTACAATATTCTTGTTGTGAAGTAGACTAAATATGATTATGAACTTCAAAACATGTTTGTTTGCACAAAATGACATCTTACATGGGACATTCCCTCAGTTTAAAATTGTCTATATTTGTGTTGTAAATCAACACCCTATGGTTGTTAATCCCATATATATTTTACAGTTGTATAGTTCATAAAAAAACCCACCTGTAGTTGTTCCCAAATATATAGAGTACAAAAACTCTATAACACCTTAAACACACACAACACGACCTTTGCCCGTGTAACGGGCATTGATTTTCTAGTTACATAGAAACTAAAGTGTTCAAAGCAAGTGGCTCAAACAAAGTTTCCGATGGAAAAACCATCAGGATACAAAAGGGATAAAATTAAGGAAATAATAAAAGCTTTTACAGACCGCCGCAAAGTGTGTGATACACGTGGATTCGTAGTTTCCGACACGTGGTAGCTGAACAGCCACGCTTGAAAAAGCGCATTGTACGATTTCTGCACAAGCTGGATAAGAAAAGACGGCAACAGGATTTGATAACATTTGACTTTTCCAAATCTCGCGGGCTATGTACTGTGGCACTCTAGCCAGCTATTTTGTCGCATTATCTGGTTGACGGGTCACGACAAGGCGCGCTGGACTGTTTTGCTCGTCGAAGTTTTCTTAGCAGCTTTTGCGCTGAACCCTTTCGTTTCTATGTCGCAGTTTGGGATACCTGAAAGCGACTGTGACATAGAAATAGGGTTTTTTAGGGTTTTTAGGATTTTTTAGGGTTTTTTTTAGGGTTTTTTAGGGTACTGCGCCAACTGAGCTGCAGCAGGATTCTAACAGAAACGAAAGAGTTCGACTGAGGACTCCAGCTCGTGATTGGTCTGTACACCGCTGTTAGGGTTAATATATTTTTCGCCACTTAAAACATCTTTTCTCTGTACACACTTGTCCGATTTTCCGATGGGGACTGCCAACCGGAAGGTGAGAATCTTACCTTTCAATCGCAACCGTCAGTTCCATAATCCGACAAGTGTGTACGGAGAAAAGATCTTTTAAGCGGCAAAAAAAACATTAACACTAATAGCGATACACGGAGTAGCTGTCACACAGAATTAGGTGCGCCTTGCTATGGCCCCGCCAATGAAAGTACAAACCTATGGTACGGAGGGTCGTAGCAAGCCGTGGTTTGCCTTGGATTACGGGTTCTATGTTGCAGTTCCACTGTTTCGCTGACTCACCTGAAAGGGAGCCGACCGTGATGTTGGCCGGTCGTCAGATATACCGATCGCGTTTCAAAGGTCAAAAATAGCGGTCATCATTCTGTACATTTGTGTAATTGCTGACGTATACATCTGCGGCAAGTAAAAATCGCTTTTTGAGAAAAGTCTTTTCCTGAACCTATCGTGTTCATTTGCGTGGTTCACACTTGGAAAAATAAGAAAACGATGTCATAAATTTTGGGATCCGTACGCCAAATTTCATAAAATGACAAAAAACGCGGCGGTGACGGTTGGGGTGGTTGGTTTCGACCGTTTTGGAGCGTAGCGGCGGACAAAAGATGCAGTTTTTAAGCGTCAAAACTTGACAGCTGCGTATTCCAAACGGCAACTGCCGTCCGCCATCGGACATCATGTTCGGAATGCACTTTTTCGTTTTTGAAGAATTTCGAAAACGAAGCGCACGGACGTGAGCCGTACAAGAATTCATTCCGTCGCAAACTTATGAACAAACTAGGGGACCAATCACATAAGAGAACAAGTAATGTAAAAAAAAAAAAAAACACCGATGGAAAAAAAAGTTCCTTCGCGGTTATTTTCGGTCTGTAGAAACGCTTGCGTGGCAGTACATTTTGGTTTGGAAGGATTCGTACATATCATGTCCGCAAGGCGTTTCCTTTTTCGTACGGGCAAGTGGCTCCTATCACGACACGCTAGTTGACGTAGGCTAGCGTCACGTGCCAGTTCACGGCGGACAAAAAAAAGTACCGTTTTCATACCATACCGTTTTCCCATTTTTCAAGTGTGAACCACGCAAATGTTTTGTTGCCGTTAGGCCATTTAAGTTTTAACACAAAATAGAATTTAAAATACTTTTCAGTACAGTAATAGCGATTCCCGGTGTTACGTACCTAATAAGTTTCATGATGGTGTACAATCGACTCCAGTCCTACACTTTTTTCGTACGGCGATATATTTTCTCGGTGCAGCATTCAATTTTTAAGGATAACGACAGAAAATACCCCTCAATTAGGCACCGTGGGCAAAAAGCCAAAAACCCTTATTGACCACCATTTACTGGTCGCATGAAATTCTTAACATCATTGGGGGTCGACTTTTTCAATCACGTCAATCGTATATTTGTGAACTGAACTGGAGCTAACACTTTTCTAAACTGAGATATGGATCGATTCTCTCAACGGGACCGATACCGGAGACCACCTTAAGGCTCGGAACTGAGAATGTTCCACAGCGTAGCCGTGGTTTCGGTAACGCCTACGGTAAACATTCGCTGTGTGACATTGCAGTACTGTAGCATGGAGGCTTCACCGTGTATCACTATTAGTGTTAATCATTTTTTGGCCGTTTAAAACATATTTTCTCCGTACACACTCCTCCGATTTTTACATGGGAAGGTGAGAATCTTGAATTTCAATCGCAACCGTCAGATCCAAAATCCGACAAGCGTATACGGAGAAAGAATGTTTTAAGCTGCAGAAAAAACATTAACGCTAATAGGCTAGTGTTGGGTATCGGGTAAATTCATATCGCGATAATTTCGATATTAGATATATTGAATATCGATCGAGAAGATTCCTCGATATATCGTATCGGGTCCAACATAAATTATCGCGATATATATCACAAAAACTGGGTGTCCGTACAGTCACAGTATGAAAATTCGTACGGAAACCGTACGGATAACACCCCCCCAGTGCGCGCTTAGTGGGGGGGTTTTGAAAAAAAAAAAAAAATGCCTCGATATATTGCCGATACGATATATTATCAATATATCGGCGATACATCGCGTTGATTTGGTTTTCGATATATTGAAGCGGTATATCAATTATCGGGTACCTGAAATTCGATATAAATCGAATATCGGAAAAAGGTCCTCGATACCCAACACTACCAATAGCGATACACGGTGTATTGTCACATCAATCACCTGAACCAATCACCAGAAAGTGTGGAAAAAGTACAATGGTTTAATAGTATCCGCCATGATATATCGCCCATAGACTATCATATGGATCCGACTGACTCACCGCATCGATATTTGTATGGTACGGATGAGTAGTACGGATTATGTACGGTTGAAGCAGTTTGGCTGATGGCTGAACGTATCTGTTGCATCAAAAAAAGTCATCTTCTAGTCAACTTTTGTAGACATCTTTGCTTTTAAATTTTTGTTTTCTCATTTTCTTGTATCCATGTTTATCTGTTTTTTGAGTCGGAAACAGGATTATGACATGTTTTTTTTAGCTATTATTGCAAAACATTTCTATTTTTGACTTCTGCCTTAAGTTTTAACGTTTTTTCTTCTCTTTTTGGCTTGGGCGAGTATGGAGCTGATTGGTTTTTTTTTTAAACCCTAAGAAACGCCAACTGCCAAATTTAGGTTTTACCATTTTTCTGGATAGTTAAATAGTAAAGATAATGAGTATGATTGAAAAAAGATAGCATCTTCTTTTCTTTCAAAAAAAAAAAAAATCTCGAGGTCTCTCCAAAATAATGTTTTGAGCCAAATTTATTTGTCAAACTATTCAATTAAATTCCCGTTTGCGACAAGTTTCTGTTATGTCTCATGACTTATCTTGGAGGAGCAAACAGTTTTTAATATGGATGTTATGACGAAATTGATTTTGTGAAGGTCTTTTAAGTTTTTTTTTTCTGAAGAATCGCTTGTCTGAAAAGATCTTCTGGATGATTTCTTTTTTGAAAAATGGATTCTTCTGAAAATCATCAAAATCATCAAAACCATGAACAGACTAGCTACTCAGGATACACATATCCTTATCATGATTGGTCTCAAGTCTCTCAAGTTTCGTGGACTCCAGATAGTCAAATTAGTCAAATTAGTCAAAATAGTCAAAATGCTTCTCAAAACAGTTCCTACCATCCTGTAGAGACTGGTCAAAGTCAACAGCTTACGCCTCAGGGGGAGTACGCCCAGGGGAATTGGTATGGATTTGCTCAGGTAAGATACCTTCTCGTCTCTTTACCTTGCTATTTTATAATAACACCCATTATAATGAATAACTACTCACGGTTTATCATCATTGTTATTATTTTTGCTCATCAAAGCTGAACAAACAATGTTGAATTTTTGTACGATTAGAAAAACTCAGCTTTTAATTTGTCATTTACCGAACACCTGACTGCCCATTGCTTCAGAGATAATAACACTTGTTAAAGTGCAGGTTTTCTTTTACCCAAAATCATAAGTTAGGGATAACAACACTCTTTTGTTAAGTGGCCCAGAATGAACCATGTGGCAAAACATATTTTAGTGTAGTTAGTACCAAATCCGCTTTAATGCTTGTAATTCACAAACTTTGATAGCGATGTACGGTGTACAGTACCCAAATCCACTTTTAGTGCGACTTATATCTGTATATATCTTATGCACAGAAAGTATATGCTGTATACTGTAATGAACCTCAAACCAGATTGAATTGCCCTTGTTTTTAGCCATTCTACATAACAGCTCATAATTTTCTATGCTTTAAACTTTTCTCATGATATTTATCGAACAACTTCATAGATAAAATCTTATTTAATGTTAATTTTGTTTGTTATTTGGGTATTTTAAAAAAGGATTTTCAGTTTGGAGATTCTTTTCTAAAAGTTTTGGAAATGTTGATTTCATCAATTTTGAGTTACAGATCACTATTATTAGTGTTAGTATGTACCCATTTTTTTTCATACAAGATGAAGAAGGAAAATACCGCAATACATGCATATCACTAAATTTAGAAACGTGGACTGGAAACATTGGTTGGAACCATTAGAGGTTATAATATTTTCTGATGCCTTTTGTCAAGAGTCTCAAAATCATCATTATTTTTTTCAAACAATGTTGAAGAATGCCAAAATATGTTACCCTTCTAATAAAAAGTTAAAAAAACTGGTAAGAAATTGTTGTAGGTATTTTTTATAAAAAAAAATTTGTGGATCATAGCAGTCGAAACAATGCTATAAAATACAAAATCAATAAGCATTATTCTACCAGGCTTTTACTTTTGAGGCTGGGGTTCAGTGGGAGAATAGAGGATTTCAGGGTAAACGGGGATGTAAATTGCTGTACAGTAATTAAAAGAAAATGAATTATGCTAGTACGCTTGAGAGAAAAGGTACACATGGTGACATTTTCTTTTTTTGTCCTTTTTTGCAAAGCAGGTTTTCTTTGTTTGAAAAAATATATTTTTTCCTCATGTTTTACCCATCTTTTTCCTCAGATGAAATTCTTAGAAGAATGATAGAACTTGTTTTTGCCGGTTTGATAAATTGAGATGCATAACCACTTCTATTTTTGGGATTCTTTTCGTTACTTTCTTGGTGTTCTCTTTTTGCTATAAGCGGTTACTCTGAACTATGTTCCTGCAATTCACTGGAAGGCTTGAATGGTTAGCATTTACCTTACACTTCAAGTTTCTATCATTTACTGGGTTCTTGTTCAAACACTTAGTTCAGTTTTCACCGGGACCGTACTGATAGATAGAATGCCCATTATTTGTTCTTCTGTTGGATAAGCTGGAGTTTTTTTTTTTTTTTTTGGAATATGGATTTGCTGTTATATCCAATTTCTTGATAATAGTTAATCTATGCAGTGAGCTGTGAGGTTTGTATTATGCAGATTCCATTTTCAAAAGAGTTAAAGAAACGTCAAGCTTTGATCGTAGCAGATCAGTTCAAATGGTCAACATGCACACTAGTAATTGTATTTTCAGTTAACCTGTTAACTTCAATTTTAAAGATTCACTGGTTATACAAAGTACACAGTTCGTGCAAGAGTTTAGTCATCAGAGTTGTTTCACTTACAGCTGGCAAACATAAATGGTTACAAATTTTCTCAATCACTGGAAAAATTTGAGTAGTCTGCTTGCACTTTAGTAATTTAATTACCGACTCGTGTTAAAAAGATTTAAATGGGTCAACCTGGTCGACAGTAACCTTTGTATTTTCTTTTAGTGCAAAGACACTGTGGCCTCTGGATTAGTCTAATTCATTGTCCTTGAAAGCGTTAAGCTGTCATTGAGGACACATTATTGCCTCTCTTTTTCTGGAAAGATGAGTGTTCATCAGCGTTAGTGTTCAAAATTTATTTCATTCATTTAATTTTAATCAGTTAAGCTGATTACTACTAGGGTATTCTTCATTTTCTCGAAAATGATTATATGGTCACATGCAAAATAATTGTTTCTTTGACTCTTATCTCCCCAAGTTTTGAATGCGCTTCTTATTGCTCATAATATGTATTTGATAGTGTTGCCTTAAAGCTTACGGATGATTAGTTCTGTTGCCTTTTTCTTGCAGTTACCAGAGGAGCCTCCCCCTCCTTTACCTTCTGAACCCCCTCCTCCTGAACCTGAACCTTGCCCTTCTACCCAGTCTGGGTTTTCCGCTCCTCTTCCTCCTCCCCCTCCTCTTCCTCCAGGACATGAACTACACTCCGACCCTTCCCTTGTTGCCACGTGGCAACATACTGTGCAACCTCAGGTCGGTGGAGTGGGAATTTTGGACGCTCCCTCTACCCCTCCACCTGGCACTCCACCAGGAGTAACATCAGCTACTCTTCCTCCTCCTCGAGAAAATGATTATACAGCTTATCAACAACAATCTATCCCAGACCCTTATAATTATAACTCAAATGTGTACAGCTCTCATTCATATCAGGCTTACCCTTATTCTCAAGCCCCTAATAATGCTTACACTCCGGTTCCTCCTCCTCCTCCTCCTCCTCCAGCTCCTGCTCCTCTTCAAGCTCCTACTCCTCCTCCCACTTATTATTCTGGTTATGCCCAGGATACCAGTACTTATGGTTCTCAAACAAACTATGGATATCAACAAGCTTCTCAAAGTTACGATGGTTCATGGGGTGGTCAGAGGTATTATTCCAACCAAGAGTATAATGGATATAACAATTATAGTAACAATTATAGTGGTACGACACAGAGTCAAGGTTCAAATGGTCAGGATTATGGTCAGTATCAGACGCAGGTCCAAACCTGGGCCCCATATGGGACTGGAGGTGGTACAAATACGAATCAAAGTTCATCTCAGGCTCTGTATGAGTTGCCTAGTACTGGTTCTGGAGAGTCACAACCGTCACAACAGGGAATACCTGATCAACAACAACAACAACAACAACAACAACAACAACAACATGGACAACAACATGAGCATGAACAACAACAAAATCAACAAAATCAACAACAAAATCAATACCAATATCAGCAAAATCACCATCAACAACAACATCAGCGGCAACAAAACCAACATGAACAGCAAAATCAACATCTACAAAGCCATCAACAACAGACTCAACATGTACAAAACTATCAACAACAACAACAACATCAACATCAACATCAACATCAACCACAACAAGAGCAACAACATCAACAACAAACTCAACATTTACAAAACTATCAACCACCACCACCACCACCACCACAACAACAACAACAACAACATCAACATCAACATCATCATCAACAACATCATCAACAGCAACAACAACAACAACAACAACATCAACATCAACAAAAACAAAAGCAAGATCAACAACAACATCAACAACAGCATCACCAGCAACGTCAACTGCATCAACCACAGCAGTATTTTGGGACAAGATCATATGCAAATATCGTGTCACAAGGGACAGGAGGAGACCAAGGCATTGCCATAAATCAAGGGAGCCAACAACAGACTGTGGGAACAAGCGTGGGAAATTCTCAATGGATTGGCCCCTCAGACCAGGCAAGTCCGGTTTCCTTTATAATAATTTATAATGATTTATAATGATTACTGTTGTTGGATTTATACTTTTAAGGGAACATAGCAACAGCATGAGATGTTGAAGTATTTGGATATTCACTTCAAGTGCACATTTATGACTGTTTAAAGAGCAACAGAATCGTCTTTTCCTTCTTTTCTCTTGATGAGCAGCTTAGTGGTTTTGTGAATGGAAAGAAAATTATGTGGACAAAACTTGAGCAAAACTTTGGTTCTGTAAAGCATACTTTTTTATGACTGGTTCTTAAGTCAACCGTTCTGTAAGCAAATTGTACTCTTCCTGATTGTTAGGAGCAAGGGTCTATCATATGAATGACTGGACATGACACCCAATCCTGCATGCTTTTGAATATACAGCTGCACTTTTCCGGGAGAACAAATTTATTTCTTCTCGTGGGATAGGCTTCGCTATTAAGCGTTAAGAAATATATAGCGCGGGGTTTATTTCATTGTTATTAATTCTCATTTAGGTTTAAGCAACGTGGACTATTGTTAACTGTTTACAAAATTAGTGTTAAGAAAAAAGCAATTTGTATCATAAACTCTATTTTAAGTTCAAGAGGCAGAAAAAAGTGGCACCGAATTAGTGTTATTAACAATAATAGTGTGAGTCCTGGACATCAATATTTATCAATGCTACTCTATCAGTTCTAATATATTGAGCAGAGCCCTGTATACTTGGAGGTGTTTTCTGAGGCTTATTGTTTCGCTTATTGCAGAGCCAGTGGCCTACTATTTCTGGTGTTGCTTCCCAGCCTACGACTTCTACTCAACCTCAACCTCTCCCACCTCCTCCTCCACTTCCACTACCACTACCATTACCACCTCCACAGCAAACTGAAAACCTCACTCAGGGGGGAGGACAAAGCTCTAATGCAGGGGCATCTTCTACCTTTGCTGGTGCTTGGAAGGGAAAAACTAAGTTTTCCATTACTGCAAACCCAAGGTTTGGACCTCTGGGAAAAGCAAATGTTGGGGGATCTACACAGGTTAATAATAATAAACCCGCCTATGTTTCGGTCAGTAAAGACGAAAATACGACAGCAACAGATGTTGCGGCGGACGCAACTCTTCAGGTCAGCAGAAGTACTCAGTTTTAATTTGCAAGAAGTTACTAGTTGGAGAAAAAAAATCAGTCTGCACAGAAATTTTTGATTGCAAAAATATTTTTAATCTGCAAGAAGTCTTTCCAAAGTACATGGTTTCCAATTTGCAATCAGTTACATGTTAGAGAAAAACTTTAATCTGCAATAAGTCTTTCAGAAGTATATGGTTTCTTTTTTGCAAGAAGTTACTAGATTGGAGAGATTTTTTCATCTGCACAAAATTTGTAATCTCAAAAGTATTTTTACTCTGTAGGAAGTCTTATATCTTTATGGAATTTCTTATTTGTAAGAATCTGGTCTGAACCTGTGAGAAACAGCCATCTTTTCAATGACCTGCATTTGGGTTTGAGGGGACCACTGTCATTTCAAGTCAAAAAAGGTCTAGTGAGTAGTAATAGTTGACAAAGTAAAGTAGATTTTTGCATGTTGTGTAAAGTAGATACAATACAAAATTGAACCTTCTGGACAAACCAATGATCACATCACATCACATTCTGCCCATTTCGTTGGCTGCATGTGCTATTTTTTTGAGGTGGGACATTGGAATGGTGTTTAATGCCCTTGGTTCCTGATGCATTGTTTAATACATTTCTAATTAACAGTAATTTTTATGGCCGTAATGGGGTGAATAGCCCCGTAAATTTCCACCGAGCTTGCGGTCCTATGTTGAGAGAGTCCTGGCACGTTTTCGTGGAGAAACGCAAAAGGTTGCCGCTCAGAATATTCTCAAGGAGGTGAGTAACCGGAGCTTGTTGGAGCATTGAAGCATTGAATGACTCCACTCAGAAAATACCTCCCTAGTAGCGTTGTGTCTCGTGATGACCTTTATGAAGTCCAATACAGACAATTGCAATATTCGATAACATTATGATGTTTATATGGAGGTATAAAAGCATGAAAATATGGTAGTAACGTACAGACATGTGAAAGTAGTTAAAAAATAGACAGTTTTTTGTGGCAGAATATGTTTTGTGCTTCGTGTTTACGGTACACATTTATTGTCGCAATATGCCATGTTTTATCAAAACGTATATTATATCTAAAGTATCTCAGGCTGTCCTTTCGAGTTTAATATTGTATCAATTCTATGACCATTAATCTGCAATAACGATAACCTCTTATAGTGATCGGTAAAGTCCTGATGTTTATTGTGTTGACTGATAATTTCCATTAAGTTTGATAATTGCTAGTAATTGATTACAGGCAATAGTTGATATGTACGAATTTGTATGGAAAGGTACTGAAATTATTGTACCTGGTCTCAATAGTTATGAATCATGACCTTGGTTGTTTAGATTTTGTGGGTCCATTTTTGTCCTTTCCACCTTCTCATCATTTTGGAGGGTCACGTTTAGTTAAGAGCCTGTACTTGCTTGCAATGTATAATTATTTTGTATGTGTTCTTTTACGATATCAATCTGATAACAGATTATCAGTAACTCAAAAACATCAAAAAAATGTCAGATATGAACCTACAAAACGTCTGTGACGTCCGTCCGTCCATTTTTACGTCAGTGATGTGAAACGCTACTGTCTTGGATATGCTATTCCACAGGTAGATTTATCACGGTGATAAGCAATCACTTATTTCTTGTTCTTCTCTTTTTCACACATATGGGAGTCGAAAACATTAATAAGCCTTTAAATCCCTTATTTCACCAGCTATAATAGCCTGCTATAGGGGCTTCTTCTAAAGGTGCTTCTGGTAATCAAATATGAATGAAGAACCTTACAGCAAAATCTGCAAGTCGTAGAGAAATTTGGCCCATGTGCAGCATTTGCAGGCTGGCATGCCCTTTTTACAGTGTATATATATATATATATATATGTTTTACATACACTCATATTCAATGCATAAATTTGACTTGAACTTTAGCTAGCCAGAGTGTCACAATAAGCACGAAGGTTTGGTTTGGAACTCAACGTCAGGTTTTTGGCTGGTTCAGTTTGAACCGCCTTGTGTGGGCAATGTTTCAAAGATTTGGTTCAGAGGGAGTCAGACCTGGTTTGAAGAAAACGGAGTCAATAAGAAGCACAGAAAAAATAGGGACGTACCATATGTGAGCGTATGGAACTACGGTGCATTAGTACAAGGTTCGGTACGGTACACACAAAAATTCACACACCTGTTTTTTCCCATTGATGTACCGTGTATTTTCAGATGGATTCATTTCGAGGCAAATTTTTGATGATCGATAATCGCTGATTTTGGAGTGCCTGATAATTGATTATCGGCTCGATAGGTATATCGAATTTCGATAAGAAAGCCAAGCTTCGTAAAACAAAAACTGTATACCACAAATCATGACCAGAATGTTTATAGTTCGAGTTCCTAAAAGCGAAAATCACTGTTAGTGGGAGAAAAGGACAAACTTAGTGAACTTTTAAAATCAGGTCACTCGATGCATGAACGTAAATACGCTTACAGACGTAGGTAACCGAGCACCAAGGTAGAGTACTTTTAGTATCTTTTGTAGTAAACCGTGCATATCAAAATATTGTGACTCTGAAACGATTGGCAGGCATTGCTTGTTGATTATTGGTTATGCAATGTCAATCCCTTATTGCCAGGTAATGTTTTATCAAGTTGGTGTAAGTTCTGGCTCAATCTTCATCGGTAGACTTGTATATTGAGGACAACCCCTAAACATATTACAAGCCTATACACATACAAGCCCCTAAGCATATACATTATTAGGGGTATCATCACATCGTGGTACTTTACACACGTTATGAAAAGCACAAAGAAATTGCCTTTTACATGCCAGACGTAAGAGGAAGGATGAAGTCTAATCACTGCAAGGGGACCAGAATGTTTTAACCTGTGGAGAAATGCGTCCATTTTACACGTGACCTTACCATACTACATACTACGAAGTAAAATTTTAATTAAAAAATCATATTTTAAAACTATGGTTGGTTAAAGTAGTCGGCTGATCCAGTGCCATTCCACGTTATTCGATTTAAGCCTTTCTTGTGTTTCATCGGTCAGATTTCTGCGGCAAGGGAACAGGTGTTGTTTGTCTTTTTGGCTATTTTGTATGTTGTGCTTCGCAAATTCGTGATCGCTGCACACCTTCATTTCACTTTAATGGACTATGATCTTTATCGTTTTAAAAAAGAAATCGTGGGTTTTATTATGTGCTGCATATAATACTTTATTGGGAAGAAAATAGTTAGTGGCATTTTTGAAAGATATGACTGAAATTAGAGCTGTTTCTTTCTTGAGTATGTTTTATGCAGATGATAACTAAGGCATCAGCGGAAGGGACTCTGTTAAGTCGCGATTGGGACATCGAGCCTCTCTTTACTCTCCCAGATGTCAGTGGGGCAAGTGCTCAACCTGTGAGGTGAGAAATTTGTCTCAGAAAGTGCCATAGATCAGTTTTGAATCCCTCAGTGAATTGAGGGCAAGTTTGATTACTTGGGTCAATTCTTTCAGGACTGAGGATTCAGCGTTGTTTTTTTACGATTTTATTTTGTTCAAGGATGCAGTAAATGTATGTGATAAGGTATTGGAGGTAGTAAAGTTACATGTTCATTTATTCAGGGGTGGGATTATAGCCTGGTTTATTTGTTTGATTACCATCTGACAATGTTCCATGATGGAAATTGTGGAAGATAACTGAATTATGGCCAGTTGTTTCAATGCTAGTTGTTTGAATATATTTAAGGGCGGAATTTTGGCGTTGTTTAATCTGACTGCAATTCAACTTCACAACTTATTACAGTTAGACCTTGTTTTTTGGTACGAGTGATATCAGCGACAATTGCATTGCTGTCCCTTTTACATAATAGTGTCGCTGTTCAATTTTTTTACTGCTGCAGGGAGGATAGGAATGGAGGTGGTGCAGAGCTCCAAAACGCCTCACCCACAGTAAGAAGGAGGACAAAGAGTCGTTGGGAACCTCTTCCTGAGGAAACTGTACAACCAAAGTCAACGGAAACTTTTCAAAATGGAGCGGTGTGTATTAAGATTCCAGAGACGATAAACTCCAAACTAAATTTAGAGTCGCTTAGTGTAAACTCTTCTTGATTCCGTGCAGAATTTGTAGGCAAACGTTTGGTAGTTTCAAGCACAAAACGAGGAATTATGAGTTTTGGGACAATGTGTTCTCTGTTGTTTTAGTCAAATAATTTGCATTGAAGTATTTTTGAAGGACACAAGTTGGTGCTTGTGCGAGTTGTTTGCACAAGTAAACCAAAATCTTGACCTGTTATCGTTGCGTCCTCCTCCGAGGTAATGATATTAAGAATCAATAATTCTCAAATATTGGTTTGCATACTGCTACCTTTTGCTAAGATTGTCTTTTCTCTCCTTGATCTTTCATTTTTCATCTCTACTGTTGCTTTTTCTGTGACGTCCTAGAGAGTCACAACAAAAATTGAGTTTTGTTTACTTCCTGTGTGTCCGCGGAAAAATTTAGCTGAGTTAAATGCACAATTTATGCAGATGTCACCATCCGCTCGAGAAAAACAGAGGTGGAAAGTACAACAAACAAAACAAGAACTCCAGAGAAGTAGCACTGCAGTTGACACTACACAATCAACTGGAGTGTCTCCCAGCAGAAAACGGAAAGGAAGAAAATTATGGGTTATGCACATGGAAGCGCAGGCTAGTCAGTTAGGGGCAACCAATGGCGTTTCAGCAGGCTCTGAAAGTGAGGCTGGAGAAAGTGAGAAAGAGGAGCCTGAAAGCGGAAAGGTAGGAGGTGTTAAGCGTGGAAAGGGAGGATTATCAAAAATAGGAAAAGCGGCACCGGAAGAAAACCAAAAACGTCAAAAAAGAGCTCAAAGATTTGAAGGACTTATTGATACTGGGAAGCCTAAGGGACGTGTATGGACACGGAATAGTGCTACCACTGTTACACGGAAAGTTACGGAAACTCAAAATTGGTCAAGTACAGATGGAGGATTAGGACAACATGCTGTGGAAGATCTTGACTGGGATATGCTTACTGTACGTGGCACATGTCAAAACGTGGAAAAAAAGTATTTAAGATTGACATCAGCACCAGATCCAGCAAGTGTGAGTTGACTATTTTCCATATCTATGACTCGATGATGTCATAGCGACCCCTTTTTTTCTTATCAATGACTTGAAGGCGCGTTGCTTGTTTGAGTGTAGTTTATATTTTTCTGACTTTCTTCTGGAAAATTGAGAGTGGAGCAGGTTCGACCTGAGGATGTTCTTCAAAAATCATTGAAGATGGTAAAGAATACGACTCGGGGCTATTTGTATCGTTGCGAACAATTAAAGAGTATTCGGCAAGACCTTACAGTACAACGGATACGAAATGGTTTCACTGCTGAGGTACTGTTTCTTACGATTACTGGACTTCATGTTGTTGAGGCTAGTTAGTTCAACAGTAGTATGTATAAAATTTGGCAAGTTACTATCACTTTTTAACGTCTCTTATAACCCTGTTATTCTGTTTCATGACCAGGACAAACAGAGTGAACGAGGTTGAATATAAATGTTTAAAATTTTAAAATCGAAAGTTCATCCAATCCCAAAAATGACTAATTTGTTTAACTGAATGAGTGCCTATGCATCTGTTTGCACTTCAAGAACAAGTCCTTATTCATTTTTAGAAGTTTTTTTGGGATGCAATATAATCTGAAGGAGACATAAGTTCCTTGCAGGTCTATGAAACACATGCACGAATGGCTCTCGAGTCTGGCGATATAGCCGAGTACAATCAGGTGCGTGAAATTGTTCTCTATGCTCAGTTTCAGTCAAACAGTCCTCCTTTTTTACCTCTCGTACCTTCCCTTTTTTGTAGGACAAAAAGCAAATTCTATTAGCATTGCTTATTTAAACCTCTTGCTCTCAATTTATTCGCAACAATTCACTTTCTAACCTTTTTTTTTTGAATTGCTCACAACTCTTGACTCATGACCCATTTCTTGACTTGTTTTGGATTGTTTATAACTTAACTCACAACTTTGTAAGTTGCTTAACTTTTTCTTGAAACATCACTTAACTCACATACTTCATCTTGTCATTAGATTGTTCACAACTGTTAATTCACAAATCCTAAACTCCTTAGCCTGCTTACTTTGCTCACAAGTTTTGAATCACAACTCTTAACTGACAAAACAAGCTTCATTTGTTTTTCGGCTTGATGTTTGACTTCCTCACAAGTTGATGGGTTTGCAGTGTCAGTCACAACTGAAAGTTTTATACGGTGAAGGCATTCCGGGATGCTATAATGAATTTGCCGCCTACAAATTATTGCATGCAATTGTCCAAAATGGTCCGCGGCTTGACCTACAACATTCAATGGCTCGGTGAGTTTTTTTATTTTTCCCTTTTTCTTTTGTTAAGGGATCTAGGCTTATATTGTGTCATTGTTCTGGTCAAATTGTGTGGGCAACAGTCCATGGTACAATTATTGTTAAGTTCTATGTCAGAAACGCTTCCTCTTTTTTGTAACTTTCTTGTGATCCAGACGTAAAACTATAATCTGATGGCGTCTTTTAATTTCAGGGTCTTTTTGATCTCATTGTTGTCTGGGCTTCTTGAATGTACAGCCAATTTTAGTTGTCCTTCTCTCCCTCCCCCTTCCTCTCACTCTTTCTCTCTCCCTCTCCATCTTCCCCTCTCCCTCTCCCTTAGATTATCTCTGGATGCGAAATTGGATCTGGCTGTTCAACATGCCCTGGGAGTTCGTGCGGCAGTGGCAACCAATAATTATTGTGGTTTTTTTCGTCTCTACCACGCGGCCCCAAATTTGAACAGGCTTCTGATGGGTACAATACGCTTGCCTTTTCTTGAATGAACTAAGGACAATCTCAATGTTTTGGTATTCGTTTCTTTCAGGGATGTGGATGAATAGTGCTTTTTCTTTCCTTTATTTTATTATAAAAACTGATTAGCTTGACTTAGTGAAGTGGTTGCTTTTAACAATGCTTTGACCTGTTAGAATAGGGTCAATTGCCTTTTGTAAGTAGATAATATGTCAATCGCCTTCTTAGAGTAAGTAGATATCAATTCTTAGAGTAGAATTAAGCCCCTTTTTTGCCAGTTTCCTAGATAAACTAAACTTGTCTGGTTGTTTGTGTTTGTGTATGTGTTAGTGGTTGTGTTCTAATTAGTTTATTTATTCCTTTTGGCTTTACAGATCTCCTGGTGGAGAAGATTCGCTTTCAAGCTGTCCAATGCATGGTGAAGTCGTACCGTCCATCGTTATCTGTCTCATATATAGCGAGGGTACTTGCTTTTGGGGTAGCTGTGGAGTCAGTTCCAGGTGGGAAACGAGAAAAACTGGAAGTAAAAACACTTCCATTAGAGAAAGATGGTGTTGGCAGAACAAGGGAAACGAGAGAGAAGGGTGAAAATAATGTTTCGCCCGAGGTTTTGGAAGAATGTGAGGAATGGTTAAGAGCACACGGATGTGTTCTCTTGCAAGAACGTGGAAATGAGAGCCTACTTGATTGCAAGGTGAGAAGAATGTAGTACCCAACTTCCAAGCAGTTTTTGCGTTGAATGTGATTGGTTCTCGGCAGTTCTTGATTCCGATATGATGGTTATTTGCTCAGAATCTTATGTTTTTACAGATTTTTTTTTCTTAAGTTGAGGAATGTTGCCTATCGGTGAAGTTATAGGCTTGCAAATGTATGAGTCTATCTTCCGTTTTCTCATCTGTCATGTGAATCTATTACCTCCAGTAAAGGTAGAAACAGTTCTGAAACCCTCCTGTGGCACTTTAAATCTCCTCCAGTTCGAGTTGACTATTGGTTTTCATACGTGCCGTTATTTCTAGCTGTTCTTTTGTTTGGTTCAGTTACTTCTTTGTGATTCATAGTTTCCACTATGGAAATTCCTGGCCTTTTCTCTCTATTTCTGACTTTTCCCACTATTCTTGACTTTTCCCACTATTCCTGACTATTCCTGACTTTTCCCCTCTATTCCTGGCTTTTCCCACTATTCTTGACTTTTCCCTCTATTCCTGACTTTTCCCACTATTGTTGATTTTTCCCTCTATTCCTGACTTTTCCCACTATTCTTGACTTTTCCCTCTATTCCTGACTATTCCCTCCATTCCTGACTTTCCCTCCTATTCCTGACTTTTCCTTCTATTCCTGACTTTTCCCTCTATTTTTGACCTTTCCTCACCACACACCGTATTGCTATTATCGTGAATGTTTTTTCCGTCCTTATTAGTTTTATCCTTCTCTGTACACACCTGTTAAATTATTAATCCCATGGTTGCGACGAAAAGGCAAGATTCTCTTACCCTCCGATTTGCGATTTCCTAAGAAAAATCCGGCACGTGAAAAGTCGATTTGAAGGAAAACATCAATGCTAATACCAATTTATTTTTGTAGTAATATATTTCTGACCTTTTCCATTGTGGAATTCCTATTTTTTCCACCGGAAATGTTCGACCGAGGAGAAGAGTTTTGAGGTTTATTTTGGGTTTTGGGGTTTTTTATGGTTTTGGGGTTTTTTATGGTTTTGGGAAACAGGCAAGTATGGGATGTCTGTTCATGCCGGAGCCGGAAGATGTCGTCCCACATGGAGACGCAAATCTTGAGCTCACAGATTTTTTATCGAGAACTAACGAAGCCCAGAATGGGGAGGCGTGATTCAAAAAAACCTGAAATTGTTTTATTCTATGGGTATCTTGATTTTTCAGGAAGACCTGCATTTTTTGATCTCTCTTCTACGTAAAAATATCACATTTTTTTCGTGGCTGTCTTTGTTTCTAGGATCAGGCACGTGAGTGATGATGTGTTCGCGGAAGTATCAGCTGTTGTCAATTTAACATCTTGGCAGTTTTTTGTTACGGTCTGTTCAGTTTTTTTCTTGTTGACAGAGAAGTTTACAGAACACTTTTGTTGTTTTGCATGGTGGTCGCTAATTTTTTTGTCATATTAGACCTCATGTGTCTCCCTCGGAAGAATCGGCAAAATGCGGTAAATATGAGCTTTTAATGTTAAGAAAATAAAAAAAAACAGTTATTCGATCATCCAGTGATGCTGCAATTTTAGGGTTAGGAGAATGCTTATGTGGTGTTTTATATGTGAAGGTTCTTGTAGTACCACACTATATAGGTGTAGTAATATACTTTAAAAATGCTTCAAGGGTAAACCATTGAAGTACTTAGAAACAAATGAAAGAGAAAGCCGATACAAAATTGAAAATACTCGGGCAAAGTCAAACTAAAAAAAACGGGGGCAAAACAGAGTGGAATGCTTTTTACATTTGTATCACTATCCATGCTCCTGCTTCTTGATTAATTCGACTTCGAGAACTGGCCAGCTATTGTGAGTGCGTCAAAATCTAGGTCAATCCAGTCAGTAAAGAAGTGTATGTGAAATGATTGGTGATTATATGCCACACGCATTCATGGTTTTGTAACATAACATTGGTAGTGTAGTTATTGGCAATATTGCTTTTTTCAGTATCCGTTGGAATTTTGCACGTGTGCGCGCCAAAAGTACTGGGAGTCGACGTTGCTTTAGGGCTCAGCGTCATGGTTTGTTAAGAGCGTAGGTTCAACGTGCGGAAGCAATTTGAAATGCTATCAATTGTTACTGCAAATTTTAAGCTTACTGCACGGTTTAACAATTTACAGCATTTCCTTTTTTTCTCGCACATTAAATGTATGATTCAGATTATATCTTCAGATTATTGTCAATTGCATTTTTTTCAGCATTCTTTCAAAATATTGTCAGTATGTGGATCAATTTAACGAAAACTGCCACTTTATCCCGCTACTGGAAGTTGAGAAACGAATTGTTCGATACGCAATACTGCCAAACATACATTTAATACCAGTACGAACTCTTTAGAGACTTGTAGTCTTATATATGATGACGTATGCAGGTGATACAATCAACTGGAATGACGTATGCGATTACAGAATCCTAACGGTAATTATTTAACGCATTCCATGTAGCTTTTGGCTTGACCAACCATACTTTTGGACTGATGACTGATGAGTATCAGAAGTATGGGAACAAAAGCAGGACCGTGTCAACCTACCAGGAATGTCATGTGCTCTGAAACATACGAAAACTGTGGGACGATTTTTTTCTGGTTGAGTTACTGTACTTGTCGTCGTTTGATCCGCGTGATTAGTACAAAATATATTGAAGAATGTTTGTTCGTGCATAATTATGTACGAAATATGTACTTTTTTATTTCTAGGCTGGCCTGACTTGTCTGTTATCAACATAATAAATTTCTTAAAAGTCATCGGTCTTAAATTTCTGCCTGTAGGGATAAAAAATTTTTTTTTCCATATTCCGTCATGTGAAATGCTCCCCGTTAAATTACGGGTATCAGTACGAAACACTTCACGCGGTCGAGGTATTTTGTTGACTTCGAAAAATGAGCGGTTCTAATGTGTCCAAGTACTCCATTAAACATCATTATAGTTTGCCCCTCAGTTGCAGCTCAAAAATGTCGGTTTTAAAATCAACATTATTACAAGTGTAGCTGCTGTGATGTAAGAAGTAACAGATACGTGTCACGTTCCGTGGAACGGGGAGTTACTGCCGTTCCTTCTAGCAGCCTTAAGATTCATTATTTAGATTCTACTGACTACAGTCAAATCGCAAACTTTTAAGCTGCATTGCCCACCAGGCTTCTGTAGTTTGTACCATATCTAAGCTCCTGTTCATCTAACAAAAGTGTCACTTTTCTGCCTTTCTTTTCTTCCTTACTCTTTTTTCGTTTTTCATTACAGTTTCATCATGTCTTGGCAATCTTACATCGATGACCAGCTCATGGTCAATCTTCCATCTAATTCTACTTTGAAATCTGCAGCAATCATGGGACAAGACGGGTATATTTGGGCTCAGAGTGCTGATTTTCCTCAAGTGAGTGATAAATAAAAATTTGTGTATTTTGTATATATTTTGCTAACATGCTTTGAGTTTCTGGAGGTTTTTACGGAAGTTCTTTGGAAAGAAGTTTTATAACTTGTTGCTTGCTTATGTAAAGTAGTTGAACGCGAGTTCTGTTGTCAGTTATTATTTTCTGAGTATTTTTGTTGTATTTTAGATGCTGTTCAAAGGCATGTAATGGATCTAAGCCGCTTTTATTATCGTTCTCGATTATTTTCCAGTATCTGCCTTAGCGTTCTGATCAGTCTTCTACTGTATTAGTTTACAGCTTCCTTTGATTGCGTAACTACGAAGTTACCGGAGATCTGTTATTTTGCATTTAAAATCAAGTTTTGGCAAACATCTTCATCTCTTTTTTTTCTGCTATACGCCTGTGTTCTAACTTTTTCCGTTTAAACTTTTTTTCCATTTATTATTGCATCTGTACTCGATTCTTCAATTTTGCTATTTTTCACATTGTAATTTTTTGTTTCCCCCTCCCTCCTTAGCTCCTGTTCTTCTTTCCCCTTTTTCTCAATTTTTTTCATGTTATCTTTCTCTTCTTACTCTTGCTTTTATATCTTAGGGAGGGTCTCCGTTTCCGAGACTCCTGCAGTTTTTGTTGTATTTGATGCATAAATTAGATGTGCGAAAAGGTATGGAAACGGTATTTTTGGCTATGTTTCGCTAGCTTATACTGTACGCGTATTATACCCTGAAAACTTGTATACTACGCGTATAATACGGGTAACCAGATACTGTTTCCACATGTTTTCGCACTTTAGAACTACGCTTTGTTTCCGAATCTTCTGCATGAATGCAGCTTTGTGTTGTCGTTTTTTGTATTTTGATGTCTCTTTTTCTGGTTTGCTGCAGGCCTCGCCCCAGGAGATTTCAAATATTGTTGGCGCCTTTAATGATAGCACTCAGTTAGCCACCAATGGCTTGCGATTTAACGGGGAAAAGTATATGGTTATCCAGGGGGAGCCAGGGGCTGTTATTCGAGGAAAGAAGGTAAGTGCGATGTATGTGAGAATGGAAAAAGTATTGTGTTTGTGTGCAATGGCGTGTCAGTAATATATTTTTGTAATATTTCTGCTGTCTACTTGTGACAATCGGTATGAAGGGCCAATTTGCTGGAAGCAGAATCTAGTGACATTTTACTGTTTGCCACTCACATTTTATGGTTTTCCCGTGCAGAAATGCTCTTAGTTTTATTAAACGTTGTATGATTGCATTCATTTTCGTCATTTTCGTGTCAGAACAATGAACCACAACGACAGAGGTTTTTTTTGTTTCGATTTTGATATTTCCTTTCTTGTTGGCATAACTTTTGCTGTTCGCTGCTTAGTGTATATATTCTTTTTAGTAGCAAAATAGGATTTATTATTTGCACAACTATGTGTTTTATCTCTCTGGTGAAAATTTGTGACTTCTACGCTCTTACATATAATTCGTGTCTTCAGGCCTGGTTCACACTTGCCTTTTGATGTCGTACCACTAGACCTGTTTAAACCGTTTTCACAAATGGAAAATTATTTCACATATTTTCCTGGAGTTAACTAAGAGCAGTGATTACAGTATCCTTAATCGAGAGTATTTCTGGACTAGTTTGACCTGTGTACATCAATGGCCTTTTTTTGGAGATAGGTTTGGTGGACCGACAATGGTGGTGGTTTAGTGCTGCAGAGTTTAGTTTTTAAGTAGTATTATTCTATTTTGTTTTAATGTTGGTGGACCATTCTTGTTTTGTGCAGGGCCAGGGGGGTATTACTATTAAGAAGACCGCGAGTGCCCTTGTTGTTGGAATTTATGACACTCCTACCACTCCAGGAGAATGCAATGTGGTGGTGGAGAACCTTGGAGATTACTTGGCAGGACAGGGAATTTAAACCTACCGTTTTCTGTGATGTGAAGTAAATCACATTTTGGACATATTGGTTGACATCATTTTCCACAAAAGTATTTCGAAGTCTTTCTTTTTATTTTCTTCTGGTATTGGTTGGCCGGTTACCGTGTGCGACTTCCCTTGTCCACTCATTTGTAGAATTTTTCAGAATCTTTGAACAGATTACTTTCGAGTATACAGTTCTTCTAGCTGGGTGTGACGAATGTCACATGAGGAACTGTTGAGATCAGACTCAGCAGAGAGACTTAGCACTCACTCATGATGACATACCTTTCTTTCTAAATCCGTGCTGTTACAAAGCATGGAGCCCATTTCTTCCTTGTGAATGTACTTGGCAATTTATTTCTAGCAGTTGTAGGAGATGGTTTTCATTCTATGAACCCTCCTTCTGATTGCAGTTCAAGACCTAAGGCATATATTCAATCGCAGTAGTTGTGTTTTTACCTGTCTCTGGAACTGGATTTGTAGCCATGGTTTTGTTTTCTTGTCTGCATTTTGGTTTTGTTGGTGAACATCTTATTCGATTCTCTTTTGTTAATTGAAATGTGGTTTATAAGGTGCCTGTACCTGTGCTAACTCTATTTCTGGTTGGGATCTTCACTTCACGGCCCATCTTTGTTATCGTTTTGGATATATTAGTGTTAATGTGAAAAAAGAATAAATAGTAATCTTTTAGTGCAAGGGAAAGTGGCAAATTGTAGTCCACTCCCTTCATATAGTAATGTTTCGGCCAGTTTTTGTGACTGAATTAGTGCTATCAACTTTAATAACAGTGGGCAGTGTACTGTTTCTGCTTTCGATGTGCATAGTAGGCTTGTGGAGAAGACCAGTTGTGTAAGAATGTTGCTTACACAAATCGTGATTTAAATGTGAGTTTGGGCGTGTCGTTATCGTAGGGATTGGGTATATCAGTTAATCAGAATAATGTTTCCTGCTAGGCCTCGTGTAGAGCATGAGGTGTACTTTTTCTGTAAAATGAAGAAACAGAAGGTACCTCACTTTGAGGGCATTCTGTTTTCCACAGTTTTTCCTGAATTGCCTACTGCTCTTACAGTCTTGATCGTTTTTTACACCAGAGAAGGTTGTGAAAAAATAGGTTTTAGAACTAAAAAAATACTATTTGTTCAGTGAGATGAATTTCATTTGTAAGCTAAGACTTCCCTGAAGATTCTGTTTTCGATTTTGGAACCTTTTTCATAGTGGATAAAATTAAATGAAATATGAAACTTTTTGAGTGTCGATAATATTTTGAGAAACTGCTCGTCTTTCTGGCTCAGGCTAGTATTTAATTGTAGTCTGCCCAAAAAAAGTATTTAGTACGGGTATCTACAAGAATCAATATAGGGAGGAAAGGGAAGTGCTTGAGATACCAAGTGGACGGAGGATCTCCCGTGTGTATCTTAAGGGCCAATGTTTGGTGAAGGATTTCATCTGCCTTCCTCCAGAAGCTACAGCAACCTCAGCAAATCTACACCGCGTATCACTATTAGTTTTAATACTGTTTTTGCCACTTACAACATCTATATCTATACACTTGTCGATTTGAAATGGACCGCCACTCGGAAAGTGAAAACTCTGGCTTTCAATCACAACTGTCATATCCATAATCCGACAAGCGTGGAGGGAGAAAAGATATTTTAAGTGGCAATAAAAACATTAACATTATTAGAGATGTGCGGTGTACTTTTGCAAAGGATGTTCGATTGTGAGAATATCATAACCTATGTCAACACATCACCACATGGCTGCAAATTGGCTGTCAATGGTTTTGTATATGAACAAAGTGTACACAACCTGGTGTAAAAAGATATTATTTGTGTTTGAGCACATTTCTGAATGTTGAGCTTGTTGAGCCTAAACGGTGCTTTGCTGAACAGTGGGTATTGGTCACAACTATTCTGTTCTCATTATGACTTATCTGAAGATGAACTGATGGTCTAGTTTAATATGGTGGTGGACGTCATCAAACAGTAGGTAGTACAGAGGTTGTGCGGGTTTTTAAGAATAGAACGATTTTTAGTGTTTGATTTATTGTTTTTCGAGGCTCGGCTTCTAAAGATAATGCGGTAATTTTTTTGGCCCCTTTGATTTTGGAAACCTCTTAGGGACGTTACATTCCACTCAATCGTGTGCTCGTATTTGTTCGTTTTTTGGGCAGAGGGTTGGTGCGTGGCTACAAGCAACACTAACCTTTCGGACACTCTTTATCTTCTGACGAGTTTGCATCTACTCTATGCTTGCGTTTGGGTTTGCATCCCCCTCCGCTTTTAGGGGGGGCCTAAGAGCGGACCCATTGATGTTTGCAACGAACGACCTATTGTTTGCAACGAACCTATTGATGCTGAGGGAATCCATTTACTTCGCTGCTTGCATGGTGGGGAACGTACTGTCGCGCATGATTTGGTGCGAGATGCCATTGCTGCCATTGCGTCAAGGAGGGTTACACCGTCAAACGAGAGGTTTCTACTATACTTCCGCCCCATCTCCAATCTAATGGTTGTCGGAGCCCACGGGTGGACTTGGTTTTTCTCCATGGTGTTGGGAGGACGTTTGGCGACGTGGTTCTCACGGATCCGGCTGGGACACACATATCATCTCGCATAGAGGTGTGGCAGCTCGAGACGTAGCGACTACAAAGGAAAGAGACTACGCTCACCGAGACCCGTCGGACCAGTTTGCGCCATCTGCAGTGGAGATTTTTTTATCTTTGGACAAGTCGTTCAACGACTTTCTTCGCCAGTGTGCGCGAAACAGGTTTGAATCCAAGGGTATAGGGAGTCTGTCACCGAGTCTTTTGGCTGCGTTATACCGTTGACCTGTCTCAATTGCCTTTCAGCAAGCGCAAGCTGCAACTCTCCTTCATCGTAGCACATTGGTTGACGGCAGGCGAGGTCTTCCAAACCTTCCACCAAGGGACCCGTTCCACATCCATGATCTCCGTGGTTATAGACCTTCGCTTGTTTGTGGGTAGACCCTCCTAGGTTTTTTCTTTTTGTAGGCGGTCCAACTCTGGTATTTTTATTTGGTTCTTTGCTCTTGTTATTAATGTTTTGTTTCGTTTTCATAGGCGTAGCTTACTTTCGTGTGACTCCTGTAGTCTCCAAATGTTTTTTTTGTCAGTTTTACCCCTTTAGACATTGATTGTTTTAGCATCGCACATTTTGCAATAAAGACTCTTCCAATTACAAAACGTGTGGAATCGTTGCACTTGGATGATACACAGCCATGCGATGAGGGGCTACCACACAAATGTTTACACGTGGCAAAGTCCATATATATATATATATATATATATGGGTGAAGGCTTTAGCTCGATTTTGCTCCGATAAGGACATTGGACTGGTGGGTTACGAAAAAATAGGTTAAAACGGTAAAAACCGTTTATACTAGTAATATATAATATAGTTATATGTGATAATTACGATATTAAGAACCATTAGTGATTGTAGTGATTGTATTGATTGTAAACTCAAACCTGACATAAAAATAGCTTCAATGAACAGAACAGAAAAGAAAACGTGGAATTAAGGATGACAACTGTCACTACGACTTACCATTGACAAAGATTATCCTAAATATAACTTGTATTTTGATTACACTTCAATAAATCAAAATCGAGCGACAGGTTACCTTCGAGTATTCCAAGAACTATTTTCAAAAATAAACAAATAGTGTTGAGTAATCAAATTAGATTATAAATTGAATAAAATATACAAATGCTTTATTCAAAATTCTCAGCTACTAAAAAATTCGGAAGCTATCGATTCTAACAAATTTGTGATGTCTTTCACATTGGGATCGTGTCCAGTTTGAATCTGATGGTAAGGTAATCCTCTAAATTGAGAAAGTAAACTATACTGGGTATCTGCATAGGACGTTTGGATTTCGACTATATGTGTTCCCGGACGAACAAACTGTAACTGAGTCAAACCGGCTCCATGTACTCCTAACCAAACATCGATTCTATACGCCATTTCCAATTGCTCGTGAAACGGAAAATGGGCAAGTTCTCCGTTAATTATATATACCTTGTTTTCTCCGTTTTCTTCACTGCGAAGTGCTCTTCTGTTCGAACGATACGACAGTTTTCTTCGACCGTTGTTATTTCCTTCCGTTTTTTCTTCCATTCCGGTCACAAAAGACGAGACATTTTCTCGGTTCTTTAAATTTCGAACAGCCTGGGCTAATGCTCTCGGATCTCTCGTCCTTAATTCTTCTTCCTCCAGCTCTTTAAAAGTTTCTACTCCGGCCCTTTTTACTGCCCAAGCCTGTAATCCTTCGAAAAGTTTTTTTTCATTCATTCTTTCGACCGGTCCAGTTTTACTTCTTGGATGAGCTAAGAAAAACTCTCGTCTCACAAATAAAACTCTCATCGCATGCGGTTGAAATGGAGGATTACGGTTTACACTTTTACCTTTTTCAAACAGTTCCCGATAAGACGGAGCACTCGAATCGATTCCGAAAGATCGAATAAAAATTTCTGCAAATTCTATTGATCTCGGAGTTTTTGATCTCTCCTCCTGCGAGATTTCTGTCCTTAAAATTATCCCGTTTTCGTCCTCTATTTCTTCGTCTTTTGCTCCATTTTTTTCCAAACTTTTTGGAAATCCAGCCGTACAAATGCCCAGTGGACCCAACCAGCCTTTGTGTGTTTGAAAAATAGGAGAACTGTATCCGAAAGGAACGATAATAAGATGTCGAAAACAAACATTTCCTTTAAAATGTTTCGCAAAATAAACTCCATCAAATAGTGTGGTCCATACAGGATCCAGGAGGCCCTGAAACATTACAAACGAGACAAAAAAAATACATCTTTAAACCATTTATAATGCCAAAAAGCTGTAGGGCAGGAGAAAAAAACCACACTAATAGAGGTAAGCGATGGCCTTTTACGGCTGTTGAAACGGGATTTCATTTCAAAACTTTCACAAGAAAATTCATAAGATGCAAGAAATCCTTTAAATAATTATAATTTTTGTGTAGAACTTGATCTGTCTGATCAACAAGCAACAGAAAAAAAAAACACTCAAAATATGTTCACATTTCCCTCGTTTGGAATTTCACACCTTCCACCAGAATAGAGGAGCTACAACGAGCCAAAACACTTATCACAAAGGGGGTACAAATAGGGAATACTGGGTAAACACCGGAACAACGGCACAGATACAGTACAAATGAGTACATAAAAATTGGGTATAAATGGGTTAAAAATGGGTGCAAATCAATAATTAAAGATGGTAAGAAGAATGGTTCAAACTGGTAGAAATGGACCAATACGGATAGAAATAAGTACAAATAATTACAAACGGGCACAAACCGGTTCAAACCAGTACAAATAGGTACAAATAAATACAAAAAGGGTAAAATTAGAGAAAAAGAAAAAGACAAAAGTACCTTAGCGTGACCGTCGAGAAAGATAACTCCGGGTCGATAACGGAGACCGAGCAGTTTACATGTCCTTACGGCAGATTCCCAATCCGTTGTCGTGTGATACACATTTACGTATTCGAACCGAGCCACCAAAAGTATGGGCTTTTCAAAGACCTGGGGGGGAGAGGGAGAGGGAGAGGGAGAGGGAGAGGGAGAGGGAGAAGAGGAAGGTGGAGAGGGAGAGGAAGGGAAAAAAAATCAATATTGAGATAGAGAGAGAATGCGAGAATAAAGAGAGCAGCAATCTAATTTCACAACCGCGCCACCAAAAGCATGGGCTTTTCAACGACCTTGGGGGGGAGAAGGAGAGGGAGAGGGAGAGGGAGAGGGAGTGGGAGACAAGGGCAAGGGAGAGGGAGAGGGAGAGGGAGGAGGTTCTTCATCAGAATGATAATCGATGGTCTTTTTACAAAACTGTCTTCAAAAAGACCTAAATATAAAAGAAGGAAAAATAATAAATGAATGGAAGTAGTAAAGAGGAGGAATGAAAGGAGAAGACAAATAAGAAAGTATTTTGGGTCAAGAAAGTCCACCAAGGACAAAAAAAAGAAATAAAATAAATGGCAAAAGAAAAAAATAGGAAACAAAATATAGCCACCCATATTCGGTGTGGATTTTGTATTCACATTCGAAAGGGAAGTCACACTATATCAAGTGCAAAGAACTCAATTTTAAAAGGATAAGATTGACTTGGAAAAATAGAAAAGATGAAACCGATTCTTTAGAGAGAGGGAAAAAGAACACATTTTTAATCGATTTCAGCCGAGGAAAAAAAAAAATTAAGTACCCGCAAAACGGTACCTTAAGAGTGCTTTTTCTGCTACAAAAATTTAATGGGAGTGTTCATCCAGAAGACCGAGATTGAAACTCTAATGAGACAAAATAGGCTACAAGACAAACTATTATCTGCAAAAAGCATACCTCCAACTCTTGGAATAATGGTTGACTGCTGTTGACTCTGGGGGCACTAAAAGACAAAAAATGCCAGTCGTCCTTTTGTCCTATAAAGCTGCAATGCAATCACATCATAATTGCCAAAAAATGAGTGGTGGAAGAGGAAAGACTGAAACGGACAAAATAGGGAAACAGACAAAATTCTATACCGACAAAGTGAAAAGCTGACAGAAGTTTGAAGTGAAAAAAGTGGGAAAGAGACAAAAATTGGTAACTGACAAACTGGGAGACTTTCAAAGACAGAAGCTGATGACGATGGAAACTAACGGATAAAACTTGTAAGTCTCGAAGTCTCTCCATTCATTTTAAAGAAACCAAATTTTTAAGAATCCTAAAAAACTCATGAAACAGACAAAAGGTTTCACAGTATGTCCTACGCGTCTTTTTGAGCCGTTCATTGAGATAAAGAAAAGGACAGCGTAACGGTTAACGGAAACGGTTAACAGTAAAAGTTAACAGAAACGGTTAATGGAAACGGTTGATGGAACAAAAATAAAAATCAGTTAGCCTCACCGTTTCACACGAAGTTTGCTGAGTTTCTCGTAATCCCACTAATAGGTCTTTCCAAAAAGCGGTCGATCCGGCCCCATTACACGAAGGAGAAAAAAGATTTTCAGCCATATTCTCCGAAACAAATGACCTATCTTTTTTGTCTTCTTGTGCTTTACCCAAAACTTGAAAAGCTCCAGCATCAATTCTTGGAAGTTCCTCTTCATCAGTTCTTCCGAGAACACTCTCGATTTCCTCGTCCCCTCTCGACATAAAAACTTTTGTATTATCCAAAACTAAATTTGTACCCTCACAAATAGAAGTTCTAAGAGTGGGATTTTCACGACATCTGACCCAACTCGGTTGGACTTTTGAAACTGAACCTTTTGCAGAATTGGCATTTGAATTCTTTTCAATATTTGTTTCATTTATTTTTTCGTCGACAACCCATAGTGTGATTTGATCGTCGGAACGTTCGGTTGGAGAGGGAAAAGTTGGTTTTTTCGCAGAGATTTGATCAGTCTTGGAAGATATTTTCGGTGGATTTCCATATAAGACAAAAATATTAGAAAATCCATTTCCCCAAGCCGATTCACAACTTTCGGTATCTTGTCTCGTGACTTTCGACCAATCAGGGTAACCTTTCATTTCAGGCCACAATTTCCCTGCATGCAAAACAGACCCACAAAAACCAAAAAAAGAAAAAAAAAAGGGGGCAAAGAAAAAGAAGAATTCATCATTTGTGAAGTAGCATGGACCACACTAATTTAGGTGAAGATAAAGGCCCGTTTTCCAAGGGTTTTTAAATTTTCAAATGCGGATTTTTTTAGTCCAGAGCCTGGATTTAGAGTAGATAAAAAGGGTTTTCCCAAAAAAACAAAATGGTGTCAACTACATGAGTTACTGTGGACTCTCATAGGTAAAACTATAGTTGAAGTTTAACTTTTGTCAAACCATAAAATTATACATATAAAAAAATTATCATTCGAATCTTCAATCTGAAAAAAACACAGAGAGAGAGAGAGAGAGAGAGAGAGAGAGAGAGAGAGAGAGAGAGAGAGAGAGAAAGCTAGAAGTAGTTATGAGACATGTATTGATTGGTAATTATTATGATCAAAGCTACACTGTATGATAATTAGTATGGCCAAACTATTCTTTCCAATCAATTTTTCTTTTTTTTGCAATCCACACAATAATGAGTGTAGATACCAATCATTATGAACCCAAAAATTGTGCCGATGAGATTTCCACGCAGGCCCATAATTCGCATTCCTATTTAGTCTTGACTACACTATTTTTCTGTATTATTTTTTATCTGCACTACTTTTTATTTGTATGTTTTTTCTCTCTGTACTATTTTTTATCCGTACTATGTTTTTATCTGCACTATTTTAGTTTAATCCAAAGTAATTATGATCAAATGCGTACCTTCCATAACTTCCAAAGAAAAGTTTTTTTCTCCTCCGAAATTCAACTTACGTTTGATTCTTCGAATATCGCCAATTTTCTCTATTTGGCCAATCTCCCTGATGAAATTTGAAATGGCAAAAAGGAAAAAAAAAAAAAAAAAAAAAAAAAAAAAAAAAAAGGAAAAGTAGTTGAAATTAAGACGTAAAAACAGGAAATAAATCTCCAAATGTACCGAATTGGAAAAAATTGCGTGAAGCACAAATTAAAATGATGTATTGAAAAAAAGAAGAAAAAAAAAAAGAGAGAGGACAAAAAAAGAACAGGAAAGTACAGAATTGTACATCTTTCACAGAGATGAATGTTGATCCATATTTCTATAAACCAGAAACCTGAATTAGTGCGGAATAGAAACCATTTCAAGGGTTTAACACAAAATTAGCGTAACACGAAATCATATCCTTAGCAAATTTCATTCAAAAGACCCAAAATGCGGAAAAATTCTATTGATCAACGCCTTTTTTTTCCTTTTTTCTTTCTCAATTTCACTGTCTGTATCTCTTTTCATTTTTTTTCTTTCCCTTGTTTTTCATTGTTCTTTAATTTTTTCTTTTATCGATTTTTCTTTTCTCTATTTTTTTCTATTCTCTATTTTTTTCTTTTCTCTATTTTTTTCTCTCTTTCTTTTTTTTCTTTATCTGACACTTTGAGTAAAGAAGAGGGAAACTTTAACCAGAAACCTGAATTAGTGTGGATACACACCATACATAAAAGGGGTTTACATATATAAGGGAATAACTAAAAATGAGTGTTAAAACAAAAAATCATATCTTTAGAAAAGATTTCTTTTAAAAAAAAAAGACCCAAAATGGGTATTTAAAATGTGGGCATCAACAAACGGGTACCCCAAATGCTAAAATATAATGTAAAAACATAAAACAAAATATAATATAAAATATAATATAAAAATAAACTTGATTACCCAAATTAATGATGACAAGCATTTTACGGTACGATTTAAAAAAAAAAAAAAAATAACGGAAGTACAAATTTAGTAAGTAGAAATGATCAAATTATGTCTCACATTTTTTTGAATTGTAAAAGTTTTATTTAAAGTTTGTTTAAAAAAAAAAGATCTGAAAAGTACAAAGGCGTAAAACACCTTCCCCCCTTTTTCCCCATCTCCCCACTCACCCCCTTGCATTATTCTGCAAGTGCCACGTGGCAGCCATCAGTACGGCCAGGAATATCCAGCGTGGCTCCCAGTGCCACGTGTCTCCTCGTGATTCCAGAGCCACGTGTCCTCCTCGTGGCGAATATTCGCAGTCTCTCCACAGAAGAGGGAGGCGACATCGCCCGACTGCCACGTGGCAAAACGAGATGGTTCTCGTATGACACGTGTGGCTAATACACGTGGGAAGAAGGTAGCTCACTGGTCTGTGTTGACACGTGGCGGGTAGGAGGAGAGGGGAGAGAGATACACGTGGCAGGATGGGGAAAATATTATTGCTTTATTTCAGTTTTTTCTTTCCTTTCTTCTTTTCTTTCTTTTCGTATTTTTTGACTTTTTTTGATTCCGTATTCGTGCGGTACTGTACGGTATACCGTACTATATATAGGTGTATCGTACGGTTTAGCGTACTATATATAGGTACGCCGTCATTCGCTACAATACAGCACAGTAGACCGTGTATCGCTATTAGGGTTAGCGCTTTTTTGCCGCTTAAAACATCTTTTCTCCGTACACACTTGTCGGATTGTGGATCTGACGGTTGCGATTGAAAGCCAAGATTCCCAACTTCCGATTGGCGGTCTCAAAGTGAAAATCGGACAAAAGTGTACGGAGAACAGATGCTTTAAGTGGCGAAAATTTTATTAACCCTAATAGCGATACACAGTGTAGTGTACAGTACTCCGTGAATCGTTATTAGCCTTATGTACGCTATATCGACACCCCAAAATTTTGACATTGATACATTAAATACAATAAATTACACTATTTAAGGATGTGGACCATAATCTGCCACGTCTCCTGGCACTATATTAGAATGAATGACGCTAATTTTTTATTTACACTAATAAATTCTATTCGCTAATAACGATTCACGGTGTACACCGCGAATCGTAATTAGAGTAAATTACTCTAATTCAGTCGCTCGAAATTTCGAGTCTATCACATCAAATAGAGTAATCGATTCTAATTTTTTCATTATTCTAATTTAGGTGAAGTTTAATTAGCGTAAAAGATTCTAACATAGGTTATTTTTAAATAGTGTGGAGTACGGACGACGTCTGACCGTGCAAAATTGTACTTTTATAAGTAAAAAGGTACAAAAAATGATTTAATAGAATCGCGCTCACACGTGAAATCGCACTAAACAAAAAAATCAGTCACATCAAAAAAAATCCGTTCGCAATATCTCGTCCGTCGACAGCATCGTCGTCAGCGTGAACATTAACTGACATTCAATGCGACAAATAGTACTAGCGTCATAATGACGTCAAAACTATACGGACTGACACATTTTGTACATCTACGTAATTTAGTGCTCATAATAATCACGCAAAAAATTGTCGCCGACATAACCTAATATAGAATGCTTAAATAAATTAGAGTAAACTTCATAGTTGAAAAAGCTCCATCACATAAATTAGAGTTTATTACTCTAATTTTGTTTTTGGTTTTTGTACTCTAATTTTTTCATTACTCTAATTACGATTCGCGGTGTAGTGGTCAGAACACCCCTTTTCCCCAATTTCCAATTGCTACAATGTGGCATCGTCAATCGGAAGGCCAGAATGCTACGAGAGATACTTCCGCTAAATACGGAGAGCCGTCCTTTTGCAGAAAATATGTACGGACCGGCGAACACGTCTTCTCCCAAACAAAAAGTTTGACCAGTTGAATTTAGTTTACCGTTACCATTTGTCACACACGACACCGAAAAGGACGGCTCCTCGTCAAACGGACATTTGCCCTTACCTTTCATCGCAACCGTCGGATACGGTCAATAATTCGAAAAGTGCGCACGACTAATAATGAGTTTAATGGCCGAAAAAGACCTCAATGGCAACGACCAATAGGGATACAGTATTCAAGGTTGTCACATATTTATTCTGACCTAACTGGCTGAAATGCTGGAGGCGTGATCGATACGTACAGAAAACTACAATAGCGATAACGCCGTACTTACTCCGTATTTTATTTCCGTACTTCAGTTCCGTAATTTGGATTCTGATTTTTTTTCCGAAAGCGGCCCCATCTCCCCCAAAAAATATATCGCGATATCTTTGCGATATATCTGCTGGTCCCTGAGCGAGATATCAGATGCCCTCACCGTTCCACAACAGAGAATATCGATATTGAATTTATAGCGATAGGATAGTACCCGATACACAACACTAATATTTTGGATATTATACTCAAAATCTCATTTTAGCGTAATATTCGAAACCTATGTTTCATGTTGGATAAATCAGGTGAATTGAAAATTCTTAATTCGTTCTATTTTCGAATTTCTCTTGTTCTTTTACATAAAAATGTTCATGTTATGAATGGCCATTTAGCATACTTGATTGTTGTGCTTTATTTTTTATACATTCGTTCCAATTTTATTCTGAGTGATTCTGTTTTATTTATCCTCGTCGTCATTTTTTTCGTTGCACTTGTTTTCTTCTCAGTCTCGCCTATTTCTTGAGAAAAATAGTCACTATTTGAAGAATAGACTTGCAAAGCTAAAAGCTATAGAGAGTTAAGTACGCTTGAAATTAGTTGAAAAGATGTCATTTCAGGAAACGAAGAAAGAAGTTAAGCGTTTTAGGAAAGAAATATAAATAAAAGGAAAAGAAAACTTCTTTTGCCCAATCTATATAAAAAGTTACATGATCACAATTTTTTTTTTTTTTTTTTTTTAAATTAATCCCTCTCCGACTATAGTACATGGTGTATGTACTTCCACACTTAATTTTTACATATTTCACGATGTTAGAAAAGTACTTCGTAAGGCGATACAGAATGTGTACGGATTTCATATCACTCACGTCACAAATCAACTTGTCACCGAGAAGCGGAATTAATGGAGATGGGTCACGAGGATTCCGGAGCACCGTCCGATCTAAGTCATGGTTTCACCACGCCACATAGTGCTTATCAGGCCAATAGTGTTCAAGTAGTGACAGTGTCATGGATCCATTCGCTTGTTGATCAACTAAGGTATCACAAAAAAAATTGCGTCAACTTAAGTATGTGCATTGGATTTGAGAAAATTAACCTTGTGTTCCAGTTTTTGTTAGGTAAGAATGTGCATTGCGGTTAGAAAAGTAATTAAACTTATTCCCGTATTGGTTAATCCTAAGGTCAAGCTAAATAGTGATCAGAAGAGGGAGAAGCCAGTCTCATATCAAACTTACACAAAAGAGAGAGAGAGAGAGAGAGAGAGAGAGAGAGAGAGAGAGAGAGAGAGAGAGAGAGAGAGAGAGAGAGAGAGAGAGAGAGAGAGGCATTCTCAATACATGTTTTATTGTAACATCATTCCCCCCTCGCTGCAGTTTACCCAGTGACCTCCTTGTATCTTGAGAGCTGAGACAATTTACATACATCTTTTTATGTATGACCCCTTGGCTATATCTTGACAGCTTGTAATGGCTTGCATTCATCTTCTTGTATGAAATGGTGTATTGTCCTTACAATTTCTGTTTGCTTTTTTTCTTTGTTCGATGCTGCGCATTTTCTACGTTTTCTATCAAGTGTCCGCTTTGTGGGTATATCATTCTATTGTGATTTGTGCTCGGCATTCTCTTGTATTACCTGAATCGCATCAATCTGTGTATGGTTATAGAGAAACAACATGTCAGCATGTCAACATGGTCAACATGGTTAACATCGTTACATGTGTATGGTTGTGTTCTTTGTTAGCTGTCAATGGCCGATCCCGACTTTCACATTAAGTGGACCAGCATTAATGAGCTTGAAAATTGTAAAAAACGAGAAAAATTGGAGCTTAGAAATATTGCCACAAGTATCGAAAATTAAAAAATGGGCATAACAAGAGGAAAAACGTGACCAGCATTTACAAACAAAAGGATATTGTAATTAGTAAAAAATATTACATGTTCCCACAAATATACAATAGCACTATTTTTGCGAATTTTTTCAACTATTGCCTCGCCGTGTATACACGAACTCAAAAAGGCAGGGCGAGAAAAACAAAAAAAAACCAAAAAAAAACAAAAAAACACACAAAAAAAAGAGCAACAAAGAAAAAGGCCGGCCGCTTTCCAATCTAAATTCTAGTCTATATTTTTCCTAAAGGAATCCTCCCTGTCACAAAAGAAATATTATCAATCGAGGATTTCCAAGAACCCCTTTTCTACTTTTTCTTCAGTCACATGTCTTATGACTTCATTTTTTATGGTTTCATGAAAAATCTATAGCTCTACATATTCTCCAGAAACGATACTCATGAATTCCTTATTGAAGAGTTTGTTAAGGACACTTGAACTTTCATGGGCCGTTTTCAGAATTCCCAGAACCTACGAAAAGAAATAAATAAATCACAATAAATCAACAATAATATGAATTGAAAAAACCAACTATAAAAAAAAAACCCATTTTTTTTGCTTTTTAAGCCTGAGGTTCCATCAAAAACAAAAGATAAAAGTCAAGATGAAACACGTAGAAAAAAAGAGAATAGAAAACATCCAATATTTCAAAACAACCTGCATAGAACATTTCCTTATTGAGAAAAGAAAATATAAATTCGAAATCCCCAAAAAGAAAAAAACGATCCCATTTTTGTTGGTGACTTGTAATTTTCTAAATGACAAACTTCCAAATCTTCAGAAGCAAATCCTTGTACCATATACAGAAAAATCATGAGAGAAAAAAAAAAAAGGGGGAACAAATATGAAAACCAAAATACTTACCATTTTCTCATCAATTTCAATATCGCAACTCGCCAAATCCTCCAGCCTGCCGATATTTGCCTTCGTTAAAGCCGTCAAAGATTTTATCACCGAAACTGGAAAAATTTGCAAATCATCTGTTACCAAAAATGTAACAGAATCCCTCACATATTCCGAATCTTTCAATAGTGGTATTCCCGAATTATCCGGGGTCAAATCGTCACGAATTTCCACCTCTTTGTCCATTTTTCCTTGATGACAATTGGGACATATTGCGTTTTTTGTTCTTGAAATAACGGAACTTTCACAATCCACATGGAACCTTCCATCATGCCAATTTCCGTTTGAGGCTCGAGAACATCGATATCGGGGAATCGAATCACTTTTGTGTAGTTTTTCCCCATTTATACCCAATTTTGAAAGTGACTCCACAAAATCGGAGTGAATCGGAGGATGAAGTATCCCCTCTTTTTTGGCGGTCAAAAAGGGGTTTTGCATTTTTTCAATGCTTGAGTATAGGTTTCCGAGAGCGGTTTTTGGAAGAGAGAGAGAGGAATTTCCTCTCAGAATGTTGAATTGGGAAGCAGGGGAGATTGCTAAGAGGGACAGCAAATAGTTTATAAATTCGTGTCCAGCTTCCAAATATATGACTTGTCCTGTAGACTGCAATTATACCCCATAATTTAAACCCCATTGGACCACAATTATTGTTTAATTTTACATCCACAGAACAACAACAATTTTTACCGAAAATATTACATAAATGAAAGATTTTGCTTCTGCGACAAACTACTTGGTGATAATGTTACAAAACAATTAGAATAAAATCTGGAAGAATTGAAAGATTTTCAAAAGATGTCTGACTTTCAAGATTTTAGTTTTCTTAATCAAACAAACAGAGTTTAAAATGTACGACATTTTTACCTTATCCCCCAATAAAGTAACATTCGATCTTCCAAAATGACTCGCCATTTCAAATCCACTCTCGGTTTTGTTTCTGCTCTTGGGTTTTCTTGCTTCGTGGTTTTTTTTACAGTTTAAAATTTCAGTTTTTTTGCTATTAGACTGCAAAACTGTAGGCTTTAGGAGCTTCAGAAAGACAGAAACCACGGAAAAACGCATAAAAAAAAACTAGAATAGGAGGATTTTATACGAAACCGTCCATTCTTCTTGTCAAACCGTACAAGAATATGACGTTACACTTTGAACTGGAAGCTTTTTGTAAAACTTCTGTTTAAAAGAGTGAATTTCCATAAAAAAAAATCTGCAAATATTCGTTTCCAGTATTGTTAAGCGGGGAACTCGGAAAATACAAACCGCCAAGTCTGCATGCAACACGCTCATTGGGTACTTGCTGTTTTGCACATTACCGATTCCATCTTTACAACACTGGAAATGTAAGTAAAACCTTTTAGTGAGATTCAATGTTAAGATCGACGGCTTAAACGAAAGCTTTAGTTCTGAATTTCTGATTGGCGTCCCAGCCCCCTAGAAGATTTCAAATATAGCTTTGGGAAACGGCGGCCGACTGTTTTCACACGTGCGGCGATTTCAGCGCGCGACAAACCGGTTCCCGACTTTAGTTTCGCCGTTTTTGACAACGCTTTTCACCCAGCTTCAGAGGTCGCAAAAGTCAAAAAAAATCATACCCGAAACCGACCGCTTTTTTTTTTTCAAAATCTGAGTAACCGACGCCCGACCGAGTTTTGTCACGCTCCAAAATTGTTAACCGTTAACCGACCGTAATACTAGTGTTGCAGCTGGTAGTACTAACAGCTGCTGCTAGTACTAGTGTTGCAGCTGGTAGTACTAACAGCTGCTGCTAATACTAGTGTTGCAGCTGGTAGTACTAACAGCTGCTGCTAGTACTAGTGTTGCAGCTGGTAGTACTAACAGCTGCTGCTAGTACTAGTGTTGCAGCTGGTAGTACTAACAGCTGCTGCTAATACTAGTGTTGCAGCTGGTAGTACTAACAGCTGCTGCTAGTACTAGTGTTGCAGCTGGTAGTACTAACAGCTGCTGCTAATACTAGTGTTGCAGCTGGTAGTACTAACAGCTGCTGCTAATACTAGTGTTGCAGCTGGTAGTACTAACAGCTGCAGCTAGTACTAGCGCTGCAGCTGGTGGTACTAGCTGCTGTTAGTACTAGTGGTACTGCAGGTGGTAGTATTACCTACTACTATTCCACATTTCTGAAATTACACCTCTAATTATAACATCAATAATATTAAAAATTCACATTTTTTACTTTTCAAAAAATGCAATATAATTCCAATACCAATTCCAAATATATAACATAAATCAATATGTGGCCACAAGTAACCCATATGGCCACATTAATATTAATTATTTATTTTCCCAATATTCAATTCTAATTCCCTAAATGAAAAAAATTCAAACTCGCAAATATTTCAAAATCCAACATGTTGAAATCATGAACTTAATTTGACATCTCCCACATTCAAACATGTGATTATTCTATAATCCCAAAATTCCAAATTTTCCACTTTCCCAATTTCCCAATATTCAAAATCCAATTCCAAAATTTCCATTAATTCTCACACTAATAAATTTTCTAAATCTATTTCCTCAAATGCATAATTTTCCATCAACAATTCTACCTCTCCCAAATTTTTTTTCGTCAGTTCAATCTTTTGACACATTTACTTTGTTATTTTCGTACATCAAGTTTTGTCCGTACTAGTTATTTCGTACGTCAAGTTCTGTCCGTACTAAGTAATGAATTCTATGCAGTACGGAATTAGTAATTTTTTTGCGGTTCCATTTTGCGGCGTTTACCGTGAAGTTACGGAGTAGAATTCACGTCGTACGTGGCGTCTCACGGTGCACAGATATTTTACTTTTCGGTAAAATTACATTTTATACAGAATTAAAAATTTAAAAAGTACGACATATCGCGATAATTATCGCGATATTTTATGTTGGGCTCGGTACGATATATCGAGGACTTTGACCGATCGATATTCGATATATCGAATATCGAATTATCGCGATATAAATTTACCCGATACCCAACACTACAAATATAGCTTTGGGAAACGGCGGCCGAAGCGTGCCGTACGCACGACGCGGCCGGACCCCCAAAATTTGGCAACCGAATCCGTTCCGGATCCGGCGCGGGCGGTCGGTTAACGGTCGGTCACGGTTTCGGTTGACCGTTTGCGACCTCTGCCCAGCTTGGAATCTTGGATTCCTTTCGGTTAGAGATGCATATCGCTCCATATCGCGTGACGATATAGCAACAGCATATTGATAGCGGGCCGATTGCGGTACAATGTTTTAAGTCCAACTTTCTTGGTTTGACTTTTGATCTTGAGTTTAAACATGTTTGGGAGGACACGTGGAATGTTAATTGCACTCTGTCGGCGCCCCTACATGAAGAAGAAGACTTTATTATCAAAATCGCGATGGTTAAACCATCTAAGTACAAAACGTGATTGGAAATGTAAAAATGTTAACTACCATTAAAGGCTACTCTTAGAAAAAGTCAAGAAAGACAAAAACTACAGTAGCTAAACTACACTAAAAACAAAACCACTAAAAGCAATAAAAACTAAAACAAATACCAAAACCAAACTACCATAGCACTAAAAAACAACACTAAACACAAACTCTAAAAGATAGACTGGGCCGTTGGCCCAAAATCTAAAACAAGTCCACACTAAAGGTCGGAACGACAAATATCATCAATGTGCACCGGGTGGCGCGGAGGTAAATCTCGTAACCCACGACCATCGGTCACCACCGTGCTTTGTCGGATTAGGGCGGAAGCTTGAGACCGTTGAAGTGCAACAAAGATACGTTGTCGGTAAAAAGCAGACACGAGAGTCGGTGAAGGGCTCTTAGGTCCCCAAACTTAAAACGTCCGCCTCGGGCAATCGCGGATGAAGTTGTCAAACGACGAGTCCAATGTCCCAAATATCTCTAGAGCAAACGGTACGAAGTTATCAGCTGGGTCTCGGTGAGCGTAATCACGTTCTTTAGAGGCCGCTGCATCCCGAGCCGCAACACCCGTATGAAATGCCGCACGCGTGGAGACACAGGATCCCGTAGGATATGTGAGGACTACATCTCCCAATGTTCTCTCCGCCCCATGCAGAAAGACGAGATCCACTCGAGGGCCATGTGCACCCAAAGATTGAGAACGTGGACGAAGGTTATCCGACACCTCACGTTTCACTGTGTATCGTGCCTCACTACCCACCGAAGTTATTGCATCTCGAACGGTATCATGTGCCATTGTGCGCTCCCCACCGTGTGAACAACGGAGCAAATGAACACCTTGCTCATCGATACTTTGGCCACAAAGGCAACGAGGCTTGCCCAAGAGAGAGGGATCTGGCAAGCCGAGAAAAAAACGGAGTGCAGAAGAAAATTGTTGAGAAGAGAAGCGGAGTGAGGTAAAAATCGGTTTAGCGACGAGCCAAGCCCCAGCACCTGGTCCCGAACAAGAACGAAGTTGAGCCCGCGCATCAGCCGTAGGCAGCGCCTCAAGGAGGCTCTGGAAATCGGCGGCGGCTACCTTATCGGTGATATGTTGTTGCACCCAGGAATGACCGCTGGTGATGAGGGAACAAAATGGAGGAACGACATCTTGGGCCTCAACCGGTAGAAGCAAACTAGTAGATACTAACGATTGCTGAAAAGACAAAAACAAACATCCACAGTAGACACGCAAGCAGAGGTAAAAAGATATAAAAATAAAAAACTCAAAATCTTCTTTTTTTTCAGTTTTTTTTCTGTTTGTACAAGCCACGCGGCAGAATCCAATGGTCAAAAACTTTGACCCGCTTCATGCAACATGCCCATCGATCGCGCCATCGCGCAAAACGAGAGGCTTTCACCCGCAAATTGGTGCAATGGCGCCAGCTGACAAATGTTTATTTGTTTAGGGAGCCCTTCTTTCAAGCGCAAAAAGTTAACGATCCGCGCGTACTTTTCCTCCCAAACAAAAAGGTACACCGATGGAATTTTGTTTTTAGCGACCGTTTGTTCCAAACGACAGCCAAATGACGGCCTCTCCGTCACGATAAGGGCAAATGTCGATTGTACGGAGAGTCCTGCGTTAGCCGAAAAAGTTAACGGACTCGCGAGCACTTTTTTCCATAGTTCAAAAGTAGGCGTTTTTTTGGTAGGCCTTTTGGTCGGCGCCTTTATCGTAAGTTGTGTTTTGGGCTTTTCATGTGATCATCTTAGATCGCTACTTTGATCAGCGACCGTCCGATCGTTCGAATCTGACGGTGTAAATAATTGTTTTGGTCCGAATGTTTTAATTGGTCCAATATTTGGTCCGAATGTTTTAATTGGTCCGAATAGGTCCGAATACAATATGGGTCTTAAGGTCATATTGTATGTTTTGCATACAATAGGCATATTGTACGGGCCTACTTTCACCTACTTTTGAACTATGCTTTTAAGTGGCGAAAACATTATTATTACTTAGGGTGGCGTTCCATCAGACGAAAAGTGAGGTTGTTTACAAAAATACGGACTTATCCGTACTACGCTGTACCTCTAATTTTGTTCTTATAAGCGAATTACAGATAATCTTGCCAATATTCTCCAAAGTTATGGGAGGTAACAATGACCGTTGGATTGTTTTTCGCGAAGCATTCTCTATTTCTCTTCGAAAGTTTCTGCAAATGGTGATGTAACTCGAGGATGTACATCACCATTATCACCATTTACAGAAAAAGTTTAGTCGCGACACGTTGGATAATGAATATACGTGTCACGACGGCAAACCAACGGAGATCGAAAAAATTCGCACATGATATATGCATTCAAAAAATCAAAAGATCTCAGAACGGCTTCGCCGCTTATTTTTTGTACCGCCATTCGCCACACTATTTGTGGAAGCCAGCCATTCACACGCCGAAAGCAAAACCCAAAATAAAGAGTCGGTATCCGACAAGCCGCTTGCAAAGAGTACAAATGTGTGTGGTATGATGCCCGTCCGCACGCACATGGTATGCAAATGACGATTTCGAAGTTGAAGTCGGTCGGTAAAAAATATTTGACTATTTTCAATATAATCATTTATGTTACCGGTACCACTCATTTCGAAAGCACGTGGATTACGTACTCGCCACAGAGAACAACGCTCGCGATAGTTCAAATGTAGGCTTTTCATGGTAGGCCTTTTGGTAGCGACAAAGCTTGGCACAAACTCGGCGAAAGTAGGTGCATACCGGTAAGTGTGTGTGCTTTGAACACCCCTTGAATCTGGCAGAGAACGACGATGCTCATAGTACAAGACTCTTCGGAAATTTTTTTAACAACCGGCACCCGCGAGGATGATTGCGCGGGAAAAAGAGGAAAAAAAAAACCACGGACGAATTTGACGATAGTCCGGTCGTAAGTTGTGTTATGGGCTTTTCATGTGATCTTCTTAGATCGTTACTTTCATCAACGACCGTCAGATCGTCCAAATCTGACGGTTTAAATAAAATATCGCTCAAAACTCGCAGAAAAATATTTTTTTGTCCGTTTTTTTTTCAAATTTAGACATGACGTTTAATTCTCTATCGAACCATGTGCAACTCAACCCTGTTACAATTTTATTTCATTTTGAGGCCAATACAATATGGGTCTTAAGGTAGTATTGTAAATTTTATGTACAATAGGAATATTGTATGGGTGTATTGTCACCTACTTTTGAACTATGGTTAAAAGTGTAGCATTCTGTAATGTTTTTCGTAAGATTACAGAATTTCTTGATGGAACACCACCCTAATAGCGATTACACCGCGACTCCCTATTAGCCTCAAGAAATAAATGGAGTAAAAAAATGTAGTGTTATTATCGCTAATTGGGAATTTTAATTTTTCAATAAAAACATTTACTCTAATTTTTTACCAGCTCTATATTATCATTATCATATAATGGGATTTTCCAAAAATAAATACTCACCGTGAAGATGTTTACACTCGTATAGGTAAACGCAAAAAAAAATGACAAATCGTACACAATTCGTACGTACACATGGTCAGCCAAGCGGTTGACGGACAAATATCTGCGAACGTGACTTTTGACAACCCAATTTCATCCCCTTTTTATAGCGCACATTCACATGCGTGCGCGGTTATATTAAATCATTTTCTGTACCTTTTCTCTTAGAAAGTCTTACACTGACCGTACATAATACTATTTAAATCGCAATGGACTTTCGTTATTAACGCTAATTGGAACAGAACCCTAAAAGGCGTGAAGTAAAAAATAGAACTAGGGAATTGATGATGGCAGTGACTACTTTGTAGTGTTGTGTATCGGTAAAAAATATATCGTGATAACACCAATACCGATAGTAATCGGTTATCGAACAGTAAGAGGTGCAGGTATATCTATGCTTTCTGTACTTTCTGTCCGGGGTACTTTCTGTCCGGTAAACTAAACCAAAAATTTACGCGAAATGTACGGTTTTTAACGGGAAATGTACGGACTTTGACGAAAAAATACGTAGCACTTTGTAGTACTTTCTGGCCAGTTAACTGAACAAATATTTTACTGGAACGTACAGTATTGTACCAACAAACTGATGATCATAGAACCGAAAAAAGACAACGGACACAAAGTACAACGGGCGCAAAATAACATTCTGCGCGCCACCGCAATCGAACGGACGACTTTCAATGAGAAAATCCGAGCGGACGGCCAGCACGAGCGCCGACATTTCGGAATGGCACCTTTGGCGGCTTATGCCAAAAAGTCAAGGAATTAACACGTGGCACGTTTCCATTGTATCTCAAGGAAGAAAGGGACAAAGCCATGGGGTTGTATGTGAAAGGTACATCGTTTTTACTGGAGCATAACTAAAGTCGTACATATCTTTTGCCGGCTACTTTTTTTTCTGTGCGTTTTTTTCGGTATATGGGACGTGGAGGGGGCCTCGACCAACAAACGCCATTTCGTAAAAACGAAGTCCGTGAAAGCGCCTCTCTCTCTCTCTCCCTCTCCCACTACCGCGTCTATCTCACAATTCTTGCAATGAAAAACGTTAATAATTGTATCAAATGAAATATCTCTAAATATGAATTCTCTTTACTCTCTCTGGGCGTATGTTGATGGCAAGTAGAGTGAGAAAAGACTAAAAAACAAAATCGAGAAACCATGGCAAAAAGTTTTAGAATTTGTGACGTCGACGCTGTCACCATTTGAGCGTGACGTCAAAATGTCACAAACCCTAAACATCTACAATGTCACAAGTAGCTAGACGTATACAACGGTCGCCATTTTGTAAACCTCATCAATTGTCGCGAGTTTTGTAGTAGTCTACAACCATCACAAAACACACCCACGTCTAAATGCGTCACAATCTAAAGTAACAATTTAATTTCTTTACATAAAATGCTCTAAAAGTAGTACGGAAAATCTTTGCTAACAAAAAAAGTTACAAGTCTAAAGTTTCGATTACATGCGAAAGTAACCTTAGGGCACTTTCCCATGTAACCGAAACTTTAATCTTGTAACTTTGTTTCTAGCGAAGATTCTCCGTAGAACTTTCAAAGCATTCCGATGTAAGCGCAAATAACTTGTTACTTCAAAAAGTGATAATCGTAGACATGTAACGAAACATGTGATAAATAAACGGTACACAAAATGTTGAGAAACTTCCACTCGACTTCAATTTTAGACGCCCACCCGCACGCTGAATAGTTTTTGTCACTTCGCAATGTCTATACGCCACATTGTCGACGTGGAGGCATTACATATGTTTAGGGTTTATGACATTATGACGTCACGCACGTCACGCTCAACTACGACAACGCCGACGTCACATATTTTAAAACTTTCCGTCATAGTTTCCCGATTCTATATTTTTGTCTTTTATCACTCTACTTGCCATCAAGATACGCCCAAAGATAGTCAAAAGAAATCGTTTTCATAGATTTTTCATTTAATACCATTATTGACGTTTGTCGCTGCAAGAATTGTGAGATAGACGTGGTAGTGGGAGAGGGAGAGAAAGAGGGGCGCATTCACGAACTTCACTTTTGCGAAATGGCGTCCGATAGTCGAACCCCTCCACGGCCACTGTACGGAAAAAAGTCACGCATTGCCTGGAAACATGCAGTGGGTTCTTTTTTTTGTACTCCGCGCAAAAGAAATGACACGTGCGACAACATCAGCTTGTTCGCTCACCATATAGAACTATATTTAAAATCACCTCGTGAGGTGATTTTATATAAATTTTGAAGATGAGCTGAAAGGATGCGAAGGGGCTCGAAACGTGCTAGACGACAAACTGCATAGCGCTAAATGACAAACTCCAATACATATAAAGTTTTAAGGTAACGCAACTTGTACGGTGGTATTTTCAATTTTTTGGTACGGTTGCAGATTTTCTCATTTTTTTCAAAGTTATAGAGGAAAATGACATAAAATAACAGTAACTTTAGCACATGGGAAAATGCCCTTAGACGCAAATTGGATAATGACGATAAATGAAACCTCTGAAAACTAAAGTATTAGAAGTCTTGTACGAACATATGAAATTGCACGAAACGAAATAAAATTTGTTCACTATAATACAACGGACCGGCGTAAAAATATAAATTGGAACTTAATGAGAAATATGCGAGTTGTCACGGGCGACCAAATCAAGCTACACTATTTACGATTGGCGATTAAATTTCAATTTTGCGCCGTAGGGTGAAGTTCCATTAGGCGGTCCCAGTAAATGTATAGACAAGTCTACTGGCAGCATTTACTGGAAGTCCGCTCCATTGTGTCGGGCCAGTAAAAAACCTTCCTCAATTATGATTAGCGCCACGTATGTTAGAGTATAGATTCTAAAAACATTGAAAAAAATCTACAAACGGAATATGTGTACGAAATTTTTGTACCACCTGAGGTAATTAATGATTCGTACATAAAGTTTTTTCTAGATTTTGATTTTGAAAATCGAAATCAAAATTTTGAAACAAAATGGCAAAAACACGCGACAAACTTTGAAGGTCGCGACAAACTTTGAATTGTGGTGGATGTCAGACGGAGTGTGCGAGGATATTTTCACCTGACCTGCATTCAACGTGGTAGGAGGCACATGGCATTTACAACGTGCACGCATGTGATCTCTTGTACAACTTAGATATTTTTTTTCCTTTTCACGTGTACTAATGGTAATGAATGGCAATCATATAATGGGCGCCAACTCGCCTCGCGAGGAGAGTTGTGGCCCACTGGATGATGTGCTAGATTTCTTCACGTATCTCAAAAAGTGAAACATCCAACGGTCAAGAATTACGCCCACATCATTGGAGCTTCCCCACAGCTTTACTGTAACGATGTTTTGTCTGACAATAAAAAAAATATGGTACGACTTTGTACGGTGTTGTACGAAAATGTAAGGCGTCCAGTAACAAACCCCAAATTTCGTCTAATGGAACTTCACCCTAAGTTAAGAGCGAATTTGCGCTCTCACTGCGGAGCTCACGAAAAGGTAAAAAGTGATTGTGCTTAACTCTTTTATTTGCATGTGGTTGCCGCTGTTATGTTACCGTAAACCTTGGCCGACCTTGTGAAATGTTGATTTTATTATGACGGTCTACGTTCGCAAGCGCGGCAAATTTTAACATGGTGTAACAATATTTTGAAAGGCAAACCTGTTCAACTACACCGCGAATCGTTATTAATGTAAAGCTTAAATATTGTTGAAGAAAATTTACCGTACTTGATACTAATTAAAAATTTGAAATTTTTCAATAAAAATGTGCATTCTTATTTCGGTGTTAATGCTAATTTGGGAACAACAAAAATGGAAAAATTGTCGTACGATTATATACATTAATATATGCATCCGTTCAAAATATTAGAAATCGTACGCTGTCGTGAATTTAAAATATCTGTACATGCCTACTAATTTAAGTGTCAGAATAATCCCATTTTTTTAGCGCACGTTCCTATGCGTGCGCTTCTGATTTAATTATTTTTTTGTAAATTTTCACTTGAAAAGGTGCATTTATGTACGGTATGACATCGACCGTACACCACACTATCTAGATTTTATTGTACTTTCAGGCTTTACGCTAGTTTGTACGGTACCTTAATTAACGTCAAGGAAAAATAAAATCATGTATTCTATTTGAAAAAAAAAATCAAAATTTTAACAACCCAAATTAGAGTTATCGACACCAATAATGATTCGCGGTGTAATTGACTGTCAAATTTAAGCTCAGTGGTACTTTAATCGTACCAATGTGTACATAAAACGTACAATCCCTGACAAAGTGACGTAAGTGACTGTGTGCAACCAAAATAGCCACTGCCATGATCAATTCCCTAGAATTATTAACTATTTAAGAATTTGGGTCAAAATTTGGGGGAACCTAATTAGCGTTATACACGCTATTAGCGATTCACGGTGTACTGCACACCATGAATCGCTATTAGTGTAAATGTTGTTTTTTGCCACGTTAAACATCTTTTCTCCATACACTCTTGTCTGATTTCAGATCTGACGGTGAAGATTGCAAGCGAAGATCCTCATATTTTGATTGGCGGTCTCCATTTGAAAATCGGACAAGTGTGTACGGAGAAAAGCTGTTGAAGTGGTGAAAAAAATGTTAACCCTAATAGCGATACACGGTTTACTATACCATAGAAGTACAATGAGTCGAATATGGTTCACACATCCACTCTTTTGAGGCTTTCTGTCTGCCAAATCCCCTTCACCTGCCGTCTAGCGATACAGTTACCGGCCGGCCTCTTTGCCGAAAGTACACCGCGCATCGTTATTAGTGTCAAAGTTTAAATAGTGTGTAAGTAAATATACCGTCATTGACGTTAATTAAGAATTTGAAAATTTGAAAAAAAAGGGTTTATTATAATTTCGGCGTTAACGCTAATTTGGGGACAACAAAAATGGAATATTCTCCGTACGATTGTAAACATTAATCTATGTAACCGTACACAATCTTAAAAATTGTACGACGACGCCAAATCGAGTATCCGTACCGATCAGACAATTTTACGGCGGTTACGTGTTAACGCTATACCGCGTAACGTAAAGTTTTTTTTTTTTTTTTTTGGTTTGACGTTTACGAAAATGGTTAACACGCCACGCCGTTTCTACATGTAACTTGGACGTATGGTCGTAGTTCCGTTCGTCCGTATCTCATGTATTCTAATAACGTCCCTTTTGGGTGGTTTTATTAGAGTTAAGTATGCTAATATGTGTCTTAATTGTAATAAGGGTGTTACCTCGTCTATCTTTCAGACGTCTCACCTGTATTAACGTCAACGTTGTTCCGTATTAGAGTAAATACATGCCGTTATGATGTACCTGTGTTTTCACAAACCGCGTGGTGCAAACGTCATTATGACGTGAAATTGTACGTTTTTCAGATTCTCTATGTGTACCTAAGAAATCGGATAATTATGACGTGAAATTGTACGTTTGTCAGATTCGGTAAAGCGGATGATTATTACTGACAGAAACCTAAACTTGAGTTATTGATAAACTACAGTAGAGTACAACTTTGTTTTGAAAAAACGAAAAAATCTACATTGGAATGGATAACATTAATTATTTGTTTACGATGATTACGATTCGCGGTGTAATAAATGCTTAACGTTAATAATAATGAGCGTTGTAATTTTGTACTTTTTCGGTTACGGGCGGGCACGGTTAGTCGCGAAAAATCAAGATTCGGTTTTTTTTTTTTTTCGTAAACGACGGTCGGTTAACGGTTAACAATTTTGGAGCGTGACAAAATTCGGTCGGGCGTCGGTTACTCAGATTTTGAAAAAAAAAAAAACGGTCGGTTTCGGGTGTGAAATTTTTTGACTTTTGCGACCTCTGCCCAACACTACCTAAAACACTACATTGCGTGAACTCTTAAAGCTTATTTTCTCCGTACACATATGTCGGATAGTATATATGACGGCTGCGATTGAAAGGTAAGATTCTCAGCTTTCAATTGGCGGTCTCCTTTTGAAAATCGGAGAAGTGTGTACGGAGAAAAGATATTTTAAGTGACGAAAAAACTATTAACAATTTAACAGTAACAGCGATACATGGTGTACTGTAATGTACGGACTAGGCAACGCCCTATGCGACAACTGTTGCTCCAAGTATTGTACGGCGTTCGTGACTCTTGTCTCGAAATTCTTCATTTGTCCGTACATCACTTCCTGTACTATATGTACCTTCCGTCCATGTTTATAATACACGTGTGCAGGAAAGGCATTTGCTAATCCTGACCGTTCGTACTATCTCCAAAATGTACCTTCGACCACGTTATCCACAAACGCCGGATTATGACGTCACATTAATGAATGTACGGTACAACTCAATCCAAAAAGACTGACACGTGTTTTTTTTTTAATACGAATATTCGTCCGAAAGTTTGCCCTAATCTTGTACCATTTTCGCCGAACGGCAAGAGACAAAAAAAAAAAAGGAGAGAAAAAAAGACAACAGCTTCGAATATTCGTAAACGTACAAATTAGGGTTTGACTCACACGTGCGGAACTCAAAGCACTTTTTTTTTTTGCACCCCGTCTCCCTTTTTCTCTCTTTCTTTTCATCTTGATTTTTTTCACCTTTCGACAAATTTTTTTCGGTCGGTTTTGTTTTGTCGTTTTGTGCGGAAGTTCGAAGGAGGAAAGGCCGCCCGAGGTGGAGTGGGGGGAGGAGGGTGGAGCAGGAGGGGAGGGGGAGAGGGGAGGGGGAGAGGGAGAGGGGAGGAGGGAGAGGGGGGGGAGGGGATGAGATGGCGGGAGATGACCAGACGAGGTCGGGGAAGAGGGATCGATGGATGCGATGGGGGAGGAATGCGGATCAGGGGATGGCGGGGGGAACGAAATGGAAGGAAACAGGATGAGAAGAACTGATGGAGGGCAAGGACAAGAAGAAATCCATGACCGTGACGAGGATCTGAGAATAAATTGTGGAATGGAATGATGGAGAGAGATGGAAGGAACGGCGATGCGGGTGGAAGGAACATCAAAATGATATGAAGAAAGGGAAGGAAGGGGAAGTGGAGAAGAGTTGAGAATAAGAGGAGAGTGGAGGGGAGGAGGAGGAAGGAAGAAGAAACAGAGGAGGATAGTGGACAGGAGGGAGGGAGGAAGGAGACCGGAAGGAGGATGGAAGAGGCAGAGGAAATGGAGGGAGAGGGAGAGGGAGAGGGAGAGGGAGAGGGAGAAAACTAGTGAAGGTAAAGAGAAGAAATTCACGATACAAATGTGAAGGAAAATAAGAGGAAAAATGAAAAAGAGAGAAATCTTCCAAATTTTCAGGAAGACATTTTCAATTTTTAGGTTTTTTTAAAACAACCTCAAGGGAAAGAATTCAAGAAATGGACAAGAAAAATGTCAAATTTTTCTTGGTCTAGCTTGCAATTGTTTGTTTATTTATTCTTAGTAAAGAAAAAAGATGTCACTTGAATGATTTATTACTGAGAGAGAATGAATATCGGTTTTGCAAAAATGTTTTTTTTTTTTTGTATATTTTAAAGGAACTGGAACGGAATTAGAGTTTCTAATGCCTTGTTTTTTGTTTGTTTATGTCTTTGTTTCTAATACCCATTGTGTTTTATTTTCCTTTTTCTTTTTTATGATTTCTTTGTCCTCAGATTTTGTGATTCTCAAATCTGTCGATGTTTTGAGCATTCGACAAAAAAAAATAAAAAATTACAAAATAATATTATTAATTGAGCAATTTTTAATAATATCTCTTTAAATCGCATCAATAATTGCTTTTCTGTACTCTTAAATAAGATCTACAAATTTAAAAGAATGAAGAAAATTGGAAAGTATACAAGAATATATAAAAAGTTTAAAACTTTTTAAGCTTCTCAAAAACTCTTGTTTTGTGACAAAACTGTCAATTATTTTGGTTTTTCCTTCAATGAAAACATAGAAAAAGGTTCAATAAGCAGAAAAATAAATGTATTAAGGACCCGAATTTTAGGAATCTAAAAAAACATTAGATTATTTTAACTTGAGAAAAAAAAATTGAGAAATGGAGCGTGTATTCTCGGTGGACGACATTCTTGGTACATTTTGGAAACTTGATACACAAGGAGAGGGAGGAGGAGGAGGAGGAGGAGGAGGAGGAGGGGGAGGAGTGGAAGGAGGAGGAGGAGGAGGAGGAGAAGGTGGAGGAGGAGGAGGCGGAGGAGGAGGAGGAGGAGGAGGAGGAGGAGGAGGAGAAGGAAAAGGAGGCGGTGACGGAAAGGGAGGAGGAGGAAGTGGAAGTATAGGAGGAGGAGGAGTAGGAGGAGGTTCTTATCCAGATTTACTAAGATTACAAAGAGACCATTCCGTCTCTTCCGGATTAATGTATCAAATGCAAAATCCTCTCTCTCTCCCTCACTCTAATTCTTTCCATCGAATGAACCGAAGCTCGTCCGAATGGGCTTTTCAAGAATTTTTGAAGGAACACGCTTCGGCTGTGGGACCTCTATCTCCCGTGACAGACAATCACGGAGGGGGAGGAGGGAGTGGTAGAGTGAGTGGAAGAGGGAGTGGGAGAGGAGAGAGCGGTAAGGGAATGGGAGAGGGAAGGCTTGGAAAGAAAGGGAGGAGGAGGAGAGAGAACGAGGGTTCGGAAGCGGAGGAAATTCAGGTTGACGGAGAGGAAAAGGACGAAGATGAGGAGGATGAAGAGGAGGAGGAGGAGGAGGAGGAGGAGGATGACGACGACGATGATGATGACGATGATGAGGACGATGAAGACGAAGAAGAGGAGAAGGAGAAGGAGAGAGAGAAACTGGGGAAGGGACATGGGATCTCTCACGGAGGAAACAAAATTGCTGAAGGAGGAAGAGGAGGCGGAGGAGGAGATGCGGAGATGAGAGTGAAGGAGGACTATAACAAGACAGAATCTGATAAAGGGCAAGAAAACTCGAAACAAGGAGGAAGTTTCCCGGCAACTTCAAACGCAGTGGAAGCCTTGGGCATGGCTTCTCTCCCGGTTTCGGTTCCTCTCCCTCTCCCTCCTCTCTCTTCCAATCAAAACCAAAACCACATGGAAATGGCAAGTGTCAGTTTACCGGAGATGTCTCACGACCAAATTTTGACAGAAATCCCTTCTCCTCCTCCTTCCTCCTCTTCCCTCCCTTCTTCCCAAAGTCGCCCTCAAATTATCAATAGTGGAGGGAGTGGAGGGAGTGGAGGAAGTGGAGGGAGTGGAGTTCACATTGTCCATGAAGGGAGACCAGCTGTACATGGAGGAGGAGAAGTAGTTGGAGGAGGAGGAGGAGGAGGAGGAGGAGGAGGGGGAGGAGGGGGAGGAGGAGTAAGACCTCTCTTTTCGGGATTTGAAGAGGAGCCTACCACAAATAGTGCGGTGGAGTATGAGACGATGTTGAAACAGAGACTGGCGATGGCATGTGCCATGGCTTCTACGAGGGTGAGTTGGGGGAGAGAGAGAGAGAAACGGAGAGAGGAGTGAGGGAGAAGCGATAGGGGGACAGTGGGAGAGGGAGTCAGTGGGAGGGACAATATGCAGGGGAGAGGGAGAGGGGGAGGGAAAGGAGAGGGTGAGGTGTTAGATACTAGTGATGACATGCATCGTTGCTTTTACGAGGGTGAGTTCGGGGAGAGAGAGAGTGTGGGAGGGAGAAGCGAGGGAGGATGGGAGAGGGACAGGGGAGAGGGGGACGGAGGTGCAAGGAGGGAGAGGGAGATGTTTTTCAGTTCTGACAGTTTCTTTACTGGATAAAGTTAGTTTTGGTGACTCTTATTCAAACAGAAAAAAATACTATGTCGATAACTCTTTGTACAACCATAATCCTTTCCTTTACTTTTTCCAACTTTTGAACCGGTTTTTGAATCAGTTTGTGGGTCGATTTCTGTATAAAAATTTTCGAACTATTTTTATGACAATGTTTGAATCTACTTCCGAATTAATTTTAGAATCAAATCCATTGTTTTTTTTTTTTTTTTTCGGCGTTTGATTTGAGTTTTGTAGGTTCGATCGGGTGCAAGTGCAGCAATAGCTTCTAGGCCTCAAACTGTAATGCCTTCTCCTTCTCAGATTCCCTCTCCCTCTCCTTCTTCCTCCTCGGTTCCACTACCTCCGGTTTCTTTGCAAATCTCCCATGCTCCGCTTTCCAATCTCCAAACACCCACGAGAAGGACTCCTCAAATCGACAGTAAGTCTCGTAACCTTTCTCCCTTCTTTTGGTCTCGTAACCTTTCTCTCTTCTTTTTGTCTCTCTTGTTTTCGTCCCGTAACCTTTCTCTCTTCTTTTTGTCTCTCTTCTTTTCGTTTCTCTCTTCTTTTGATCTCGTAACCTTTCTCTCTTCTTTTGGTCTTGTAACCTTTCTCTCTTCTTTTCGTCTTGTAACCTTTCTCTCTTCTTTTGGTCTCGTAACCTTTCTCCCTTCCTTTGGTCTTTAGCCTTTCTCTTCTTTTCGTTTCTTTTTTTTTCGTCCCGTAACCATTCTCTCTTCTTTTCGTCTCTCTTCTTTTCGTCTCTCTTCTTTTGGTCTCGTAACCTTTCTCTCTTCTTTTGGTCCCGTAACCTTTCTCTCTTCTTTTGGTCTCGTAACCTTTCTCTCTTCTTTTGGTCTTGTAACCTTGCTCTCTTCTGTTTGTTTCGCAACTTTTCCCTCCTCTTTTGGTCTTGTAGCCTTTCTCTCTTCTTTTGGTCTTGTAACCTTTCTCTCTTCTTTCCATTTCTCTTCTTTTTCGTCCCGTAACCTTTCTCTCTTCTTTTCGTCTCTCTTCTTTTCGTCTCGTAACCTTTCTCTCTTCTTTTGGTCTTGTAACCTTTCTCTCTTTTTGGTTTCGTAACCTTTCTCTCTTCTTTTGGTCTCGTAACCTTTCTCTCTTCTTTTCCCTTGTTTTCTTCCTTGTTTTTTCGAAAGCTCACACGGCACCTTCTCTAGCGATGTATTTTAAACCTCGTCGTTGTTTTAACCCTATTTAGCGTGGAATTGATAAAATGGGCGCTAGTATTTGTAGTAAGGTTTTTTTCGAAAACAGGTTCAAGAATGGATGAAAAATGACCTATAGCGTGGATATCTAAGGTTATCCAAAAGGATGAACTTTTTTTTTTGTTATTTTTTTGGGCATATGTTTACACAAAAATGTCGTGGTTGGCGTCTTCCAATTGCCAATCCTCCCAATGACGGTGAACTTTTTTTTTTTGTTCGAACAATTTGGTAGTACTGTGTGGATTGCAAAACAAGGATCGGAGATGTTTTAAGATTATGCATCGAAAAAAAAATAGCATAATAAATATAATATAACAAAATTGCTAGTAAAACAATAGTATGAGCATGGACCGAGGGAAGTTGTAGTGTTCTTTTTGTTGTTTCTAGTACCGTGTGTTTATTATTTTTTACGATTTTGACTTTACAATTTCAAAAAATTAGGTTTGAAACTTTAAATTTCTGTGTATAATGAGTCCACCAAAAAAAAAAGAGGGAAGATAGGAGATAAAAAATTAATTTTTATTCTGTCTTTGTGAGAATCTAAGATCATGTGCAATGACATTATGTTTTTCACCATAAATAGCGATTAGACTCCGTAGTTTTTTAGCGTCACTATGGAACGTCGAGCATTTCTGGTATTACATATCCTATTGTTTAGCACTTCGGACCACACTATATGAAAGGAACCTTTTTGTAAATAAAGAATTCCCATTGGCTCCCTTCTCTGTCTCTTTCTCCCTCTCTTACTCTCCCTCTCTTACTCTCCCTCTCTTACTCTCCCTCTCTTACTCTCCCTCTCTTACTCTCCCTCTCTTACTCCTCTCTCTCTCCCTTTTTTTTCAGCTGCGGTTTCTTCAAGACCTCTCCCAGTCTCTCTGCCTCCCGGACCTATTGGAATTCCCGCTCTTCCTCCGAAAACGGGGTATATGCGTTTACCTCAAACTGGAGTTCCTCAAATCGGTCCCTCCTCCTCTCGTGAAGCTTCGGATGATGAAGAGAGATCCGAGGGAGAGGACGAACTTGTGGCTTCTCTCGAGCATCTCACTGACCCTGATGAAATCAAACGGGTGAAAAGGTAGGTTTTTTTCTACTACTGCTACAACTACTACACCTACTACAATTTTTAGTATTTTTTACTATTATTTTTGTTATTATTGTTGTTGGTGTTGTTTTCATTATCGATGTCACTATCATTCTCATTCTCGTCTTTTTCATCCTCGTTGTTGTTTGAATGTATTTATAGTGTTTATTTACTTATCTTTTCGTTAACGTGAAACCGACGCGGTCGAAAAAAGTGGATTAGGGCAAAGTGGACAAGCATTGATAGATTCAGGAGTTTTTGTCTGTTTCTGTTTTGTTCTTTCCAGTCCTATGATTGATGCTGTGCATTATGATAAGTGTGCCTCCATTCTGTTCTTTGCAGTTCCGTTATGTATGACTTGTTTCGGTTTGTTTCAGGTCATATCTGGGTAGTTTAGTTCACGTTAGGTCAAATCAGGTCAGATGTTCTGTTGTGTTCTGTTCTTTTTTGTTCTCGTACCGTACCGTACCGTACCGTACCGTACCATACAGTACAGTACCGTACAGTACCGTACCGTTCTCTTCTGTTCCATTCTGTATGTTATGTTATGGTATGGTATGGTACGGTTCGGTACGGTACGGTTCGGTCTAGACTAAGTTGAGTGAGTTGAGTTTAGGTTAGTCTAGGTCAGTTGAGTGCAGTTGGGTTCCATTGATTTTCAGTTGAGTACAGTTTGAATTCAATTTTTTTCCGTTGCATGGAGTCCAGTTCCATTACGTTTTTCTGATGCTGTGTGAAATGGTGTTATTTGCT
>JBBHKE010002483.1:0-51197 GCA_037447655.1 Zygnema cylindricum | reverse complement strand
GGGGGGGGGGGGGAGGCGAGGGAGAGAAGTGATTGGAGTGCGGGGATGAGAGATGAAGAGAAAAAATGTATTGAGAGTGAGGAGAGGATAGTGAAATGTGTGTTAGGGTGGAGAGGAGAGAAGAGTCGCGGGTCTCAGATCCAAAATGCCTACTTTGACGTACCGAAATCGTACACTGAATAGCGTGAATCGCTGTCAGTGGAAAGAAACAAATAGCGGTGTTTATGCTATTTGGTATCAATGTTATGTTGGGTTAAGGGACTTAAAAAGCCTAAAGAACACCACCGTTAATTAACGCACACACTAAAAAGCCTAAAGAACATCATTGCTGATTAACGTACATACTAAAAAGCCTAAAGAACATCACTGCTAATTAACGCACATACTAAAAAGCCTAAAGAACATCGCTGCTGATTAACGCACATAATAAAAACTGAAACACCACCGGCGGTCGCACACACTAAAAAGCCTAAAGAACATCATTGCTGATTAACGTACATACTAAAAAGCCTAAAGAACATCACTGCTAATTAACGCACATACTAAAAAGCCTAAAGAACATCGCTGCTGATTAACGCACATAATAAAAAGCCTAAAGAACATCGCTGCTGATTAACGTACATACTAAAAATCCTAAAGAACATCGCTGCTGATTAACGTACATACTAAAAAGCCTAAAGAACATCATTGTTGATTAACGCACACACTAAAAAGCCTAAAGAAACATCACGCTGCTGATTAACGCACATACTAAAAAGCCTAAAGAACATCGTTGCTGATTAACGCACACACTAAAAAGCCTAAATAACATCGTTGCTGATTAACGCACACACTAAAAAGCCTAAATAACATCATTGCTGATTAATGCACACACTAAAAAGCCTAAAGAACATCACTGATGATTAACGTACGTACTAAAAAGCCTAAAGAACATCACTGCTGATTAATATACGTACTAAAAAGCCTAAAGAACGTCACTGCTGGTTAACGTACGTACTAAAAAGCTTAAAGAACATCACTGCTGATTAACATACGTACTAAAAAGCCTAAAGAACATCATTACTGATTAACGTACGTACTAAAAAGCCTAAAGAGCATCACTGAGCCTTTGTTCACAAACCGACGTTGGAACAAATCGATGTTTGAGCGAGTGCGAACCCGTCCACCGACTTTGTCATTGGCCGTCACTAGTTATACCTTTTTGTACTTTGCGGCTATGATTCTTTTGTGGACGTCGTGTACTTAGTCCATTCTAAATCTAGAGTTAGGTTTAGTACTTAGTTTGTTTATTTCTGTACATTCCAACTTAACCGGTTATAATGAGAAGACTTTTTCTCCCCTGTGCTTCTCCTTTTGTATTCTTCTTGTTTCCTTTGTCCTATGTTTTGCTTCCGTATTTTTCTTTGCCATGGTTCCTTTCTCTTTCATATTGGATATCTTTCTCCAATATCTATTTCTTTCGCCCACGATGCCTTTACCATCTACATTTCCCACGTGATAAAGTAAGAGTTTTTTTTTGTCGTTTTCTTCCAAAACTTAGCCCGCAACTAGAAAATCCGCAACCATACCAAAAGAATGCAATTACCACAGTACAATTTGCGTCACTTTGAAACTTTAAATGTAAAAAACCCTAAAACTTTTGCGTCGCTCTAGCTCATCTTCAAACTTCTAGTCAAATCATCTTGCAAGGTGATGTTAACTAAAGTTTCAGCAAGTGAACGGATAGGCAGACGTTGTCGCACATGTTAGAGGTCTTTGAAAAAATTTATGCGCGGAGTACCGAAAAAAAAAACCCACCACCGCTGATTTCCAGCCTGTGCGTACTTTATTCCGTAGATTTTGTTCCGCACAGGGGCCGTGGAGGGGTCTCGAGCAACGGATGCCCTTTCACAAAAGCAAAGTTCGTGAAGGTGCTTTGTTCTCTCTCCCTCTCCCACTACAGTACCGCGTCTATCTCAAAATTCTCGCAATGAAAAAAGGCAATAATGGTATCAAATGAAAGATCTTTGACAAATGTTAATTTTGGTTGTCTTTGGGCGTATTTTGATGGCAAGTAAAGTGAGAAAGGATGTAAAAACAAAATCAGGAAACCATGGCGGAAAGTTTTGGAATTAGTGACGTTGACTCTATCATACGTGAGCGTGACGTCAAAATATCACAAACCCTAAACATCTACAATGTCACGAGAAATTACGTACACGCCTACAACAGTCGTTATTTTGTAAACGTCATCAATTATCGCACGTTTTGTAGTCGCCTACTACTGTCACAAATAACACCCACGTCTACATCTATCACAATTTAAAGAATTTTCGTACGAACAGACGTTTCGCACATTGTAGCGTTTTAATACCTCCTCAACTATATTAATTGACACGACACCATGTATTGCTATTAGTGTTAACACTAGTAGCGATACACGGTGTACACCAATAATCATTATTGGTGTTGAAATAAATTAGCGTAAACACTGGTTTAGTGTCCAACGCCATTTCGTGTATCTGTGTCCGAAAAAAAAATAGCGATAATTTTGACACTTTACGTGTAGCGTCTAGGATGAGTTGGGATCAATACTATTTCAAATGTATGTTTACCACTGTGACAGCGTTCGCTGAGAGACGCACTTGTGGGCTTTGGAAATCGTTCGACGCATATCAAAAATAAGTCAAATAAAAGATTTTTTTTTTTTACTTATACTATATTTTATGTTTTGTATTTAAGCAATGTTCCGTCTATTTCAATTGACTAAAAAGTAGTGAACGTTTATTTACATACGAAAGTCACTTAACGTTGTAGAAATGAGATGTCACGTTGACGTTCTCGAAACCGCTAATTCCGTACATAACGCTAATAACGCTAATTTCTACGAACATAATATAAAGTTGTTAACAATAAATGAAAACTTTTCGTACTAGGGCTAATATAAATATAATACTAATAACACTATCGTATGATATTGGGCCAAAAAAAGCAAAAAGCAAACTAGTGTTATTAATAGTAATAATATAATGATGCGCGGTGTGGTTCAACCTTACATATAACAACGTAGAGGGGAAAATAGTATTACATGCTCTACTTTATATTGTTTTGTATCGGTAACCTATTAATAACAACACATGTACGTTTTTTTTACATACCAATAGTGGATACACTGTTCCGATATACCAATAAGTGATATCACAGTGATTTCAGGTCGAAAACCCGAAAATTATCGGGTTGATAATTATAGCGATAATTGTACGGTGCAAACCGTAATTTTATACTAGTTTTTTTACATATCGCATTGTGAAACATGTTGAGAATATAGAAAAAGGTAATTCCTATCCTGCTTATAATTCTCAGGGCAGACACAGAGAATAAGCCGCAGGAGGAAGCCATGACTATCCATGGCAGCCAGAGCTAAAGGAGAGAGAGATATATAATGGATCACACCAAAAAAGGTGGTCAAGTCGAAATTTAATTATGTGTCCTACAAAGAATAGAGTGTAGTCGTACGCCCTATCGCTAAGTCGTAGAAGGGCGGTTGCATATACAGGGTTTGATTCGTATATACACAATCCACATGGCTATAAATCATGAAACGACATTTGGCGTAGAACCGACAGAGTACGACGGCCGCAAAGAACATTCTGCGCGCCGTTGAAATCAGACGGACGACATTTTAGAAACGGACGGCTCACGTGAGCGTCGACGGCCCGGAATGGCCCTTTTGGCGGCTTCCGCCAAAATAGTCACAAAGTGACACGTGGCATGTCGCTATAAGTCGGTAGAGGAGGGCAAGACAAATATATGGTGTCGTCACGGAATGTACATCATCATTAGTGATGCCATACAGTTGCCGTACAGTTTCTGTGGCGGCTAGTAAATTTTGCACATCTTTCGCAGTACTTTACAGTACTCTCATTGGCTAAGGGATTAAAAAGCAGACTCTGAAAGTAGGTAATTTAAACTTAAGAGTTTTTGGAGTTTTTGGTTTTCAATGATTCTTTTTGCATTAGACTCAGGGGGGTCTTGTTCTCACAGGGGTGAGGCTGGTCAAAATCATTGCCTGCAAGGGTGGCACTAATAGGGCACTAATAGTCTGAAACTTATTGGGCTGTTGGGTGTATCTAGTAGTGGAGGAGTAGCTGTGCATTTTGTGGGAGGCTCTGGAGCCTACAAAATTTTAGAACAACCCTCCCTTTACTGAACCTTGAACTTGTAATAGATGCCACCAGAGCCCGACAACCCCAGTAAGCGGTTGGCGCTACGGTGATTGAAAGATATAAAACTAGTAAAACCCCGCAAGAAATTGGTAAAACAAACTAACGACGAGCGAGGAGCCCTTGCGAAGTATTAAATATACCATGCCCCACAAGTTGATGCAAAATCGCAAAAGGACGATAATGAAAATCCGAAAGTGAGGAAAGTAAATAAGAACTTGGGGGTAGAGTGCGCGCTAAGTACAAGGGTCTTTGTACAAAACAACGAGTTAATATAGCGAAAGCCACTTGGGAATCTGACATTTTAGGAAGATACTTACAACGGGAAAGCTCATCCAATAGGGCATCTTTGACAAACGGGTGAACTAAATGAAGGACGCCAACTAGGGAACATATCACCCTTAAACCCTCTTGAGGTGTACAAACACGCAAGCATATAGGGAGAGGGAAAGCCGGTGGCAAGCCAGTTGTGTGACCACGCGACACATGTAGGGACTTTGAAAGACAAACTTATCTTTGATAGTTGTCTAGAAAAATGGTGGAAGGCAGGAACAACTTGGTATGGCGGACAAATGATATGTGCGTCGTCCACCACCGAAGGAAACAACAACTTGGAAAAGCTATAGTGGATGCTCGTAAGGCCTAAGGGGCTCCCAAAGAGTCACCGAGAGCAAACAAAGGGGCACGCAAAGGGTCACCTTGATGAGTACTAGTAACTCAATCCAGAGTGGCAACATATCCTAAAGGGTCACCAAGGGAATACAAGAGAGAGCTAGAAAAATCGAATGGAAATCCCATATGGGGAAAGTCGTTATTTTGAAATGTGACGGTTGTAGACGTGGCGTTAAACTTGTGACGGTTGTTGACGACTTCGAAACTTCCGACAATTGATGGCGTCTACAAGAACAGCACGTGACAGTTAATGGCGTCTACAAAGGAGACGTCTACGATACTGTCACAACTCTGTTGACTTTTTGTGGGACATTCGTCGGGTTGACCGTACCATCGTACAAGTTTTGTACACGTTGCAAAACAGACGAACTTTGGTTTTTTTTTGAACTCCCCGTCGTGCTAAAAATTTCCCATTTGTGGGCACGTGCATGGAAGTTTTTTCATTCGTTTTTATTGTGATTTTTTTACCAAAATCACCTCGCGGGGTGATTTTCATAAAAGTTTTCTGATGAGCGTCGAAAAGAGGAAAACGCCAAAATGAGTCAAAATGACGCCAAAACTGGCGTACATTCAGAGTATCACGAGGACATTCATTGTACTGTGGCAATTGTACTTTTTTCGTACGGCATATGACTTTCTCGTTAAGGACTAATTTTTCTTGTTTTTTAAACCGACTCTAACACAAGGGCACATTCCGTACGTTTTTTCGTTTAGACAAAAAATCGGCCGTATTTTTTGTCTTATAGTGACGGACACGTCGACAGGTAAATGGTAGAACCGGCGAACGTCAGATATTCTGACGCGATACTGCCATTGTAATCTGACATCTGACGTCATGCCTATGCTGTGCTCGGTGCCCTACCATATATGGTAGAAAATATATGTACGCGGTTTATTACGCATTCTATAAAATAAAAACATTGTTTATGGTCAGGATTCTTAGGGAAGCACGACTCCACAAATCACAGACGACCGTGTGTTTTTTCGCACGTGTGGATCCAATGTAAAAGCTGAATGTCTGAAATTCGGAATGTGGTTCGTTCGTTTCCTGCAAACAGCCGTCGAATCTAGTGGAGGATCTACAGATACGATACTCCTTGCTGTTGTATTGTCTTTACAGTTTATGAGATTCCCCGACACGTGTACTTGTTTACGCGCTTTCTGAGGCTGCATACTTTTGGTAGTGTTCATCATTGGACACCGATGAGGAAGTACATATATTTATGCCGTACAATTTCGTCATTTCGTACGCTCCAGAGTGTGAACTGTTTCTGTTTTATAGTTTATACAAAGCATGTTCAGAAATTCATACTATTCAAATGTGGTCTTTTTGTTTCGGCTATTCCGTACAATCTCATTTTGCATGTGTACCACCCTGACATTGTTCGTTGAGAGACGCACTTGTGGGCTTTCGAAATCGTTCGACGCATATCAAATAGAAGTAAAATAAAACAATGTTTTTTTAGTTACTTATACTATATTTTATGCTTTGTATTTAAGTAATGTTCCGTCTACTTCAGACGACTAAAAGTAGTGAAATTTTATTTATATGCGAAAGCCATTTAACGTTATAGAAATGAGATGTCACGTTGACGTTCTCGAAACCGCTAAAATCGTACATAACGCTAATAAGGCTAATTTCTACGAACATAACATAAAGTTGTTAATAATAAATGAACTTTCTGTATTAGGGCTAACTTAATATAATAATAATAACAGTATCTTATGATATTGGGCCAAAAAAAGCAAAAACCAAACTAGTGTTATTAATAGTAAAAATATAATGATGCGTGGTGTGGTTCAACCTTACCTATAACAACGTAGAGGGGAAAATAGTATTACATACTCTACTTTATATTGTTTTGTATCAGTAACCTCTTGATAACAACACATGTACAACTTTTTCTACATACCAATAGTGGATACATTATTCCGATATAGCATTAAGGGATATCATAGTGAATTGTTTATACATCAAGTCGAAAACCCAAAAATTATCAGGTTGATAACTATCGCGATAATTTTACGGTGCAAACCGTACGTTCCTACTTATAATTCTCAAGGCAGACACAGAGAATAAGCCGCAGGAGGAAGCCATGACTGTCCATGGCAGCCAGAGCTAAGGGAGAGAGAGAGATATAATGGATCACACCAAAAAGGGTGATCAAGTCGAAATTTAATCCTAGGTCCTACAAAGTATAGAGTGTAGTTGTACGCCCTATCGTTAAGTCGTAGAAGGGCCGTTGCATTTATCGGGTTTGATTCGTATATACACAACCCACATGGCTATAAATCATGAAACGACATTTGACGTAGAACCAACGGAGTACGACAACCGCAAAGAACATTTTGCACGCCGTTTAAATCGAACGGACGGCATTTTAGGAGCGAACGGCTCACGTGAGCGCCGACGGCCCGGAATGGCTCTTTTGGTGGCTTCCGCCAAAATAGCCACAAAGTGACACGTGGCATGTCGTTATAAGTCGGCGGAGGAGGTCAAGACAAATCCATGGTGTCAGACATGGAATGTATATCATCTTTAGTGTAGTCGTATGCTGCCGTATAGTTTCTGTGGCGGCTAGTAAGATTTGCACATATTTCGCAATACATTACAGTCCTCTCATTGGCTAAGGGTCTATAAAACATACTCTGAGAGTAGGTAATTTAGACTTAAGAGTTTTTGGAGTTTTTTGTTTTCACTGATTCTTTTTGCATTGGACTCAGGGGGGTCTTGTTCTCACGGGGTGAGGGTGGTCAAGGTCATTGCCTGCCAGGGTGGAAGTAATATTCTGAAACTTATTGGGTTGTTGGATACGCTGTTGGATACGCTGTTGGGCGGTTCTAGTAGTGGAAGAGTATCTGTGCATTATGTGGGAGGTTGTGGAGCCCACAAAATTTCAGAACAACCCTACCTCTACCGAACCTCCAACTAGTGATAGATGCCAACAGAGCCCGACAACCCCAGTAAGCGGTTGGTGCTATGGTGATCGAAAGATAAAAAACTAGTAAAACCACGCAAGAAATTGGTAAAACAGATTAACGACGAGCAAGGAGCCCTTGCGAAGTATCAATGCCCCACAAGTTGTTGCAAAATCGCAAAAGGACGATAATGAAAATCCGAAAGTGAGGAAAGTAAATAAGAACTTGGGGGTAGAGTGCGCGCCAAGTTCAAGGGTCTTTGCACGAAACAAGGAGTTAATATAGCGAAAGCCACTTGGGAATCTGGCATTTTAGGAAGATACTTACAGCGGGAAAGGTCATCCAATAGGGCATCTTTGACAAGCGGGTGAACTAAACGAAGGAGGCCAACTAGAGAACCTATCACCCTTAAACCCTCTTTAGGTGTACAAACACGGAAACATATAGGGAGAGGGAACCTTAAACCCTCTTTAGGTGTACAAACACGGAAACATATAGGGAGAGGGAAAGCCAGTGGCAAGCCAGTAGTGTGACCACGCGACACATGTAGGGACTTTGACAGACAAAATTATATGTGATAGTTGTCTAGAAAAATGGTGGAAGGCAAGAACAACTTGGTATGGCGGACAAATGATATGTGCGTCGTCCACCACCCAAGGAAACAACAACTTGGAAAAGCGATAGTGGATGCTCGTAAGGCCTAAGGGGCTCCCAAAGAGTCACCGAGAGCAAACAAAGGGGCACGCAAAGGGTCACCTTGATGAGTACCAGTAACTCAATCCAGAGTGCCAACATATCCTAAAGGGTCACCAAGGGAATACAAGAGAGAGCTAGAAAAATCGAATGGAAATCCCATATGGGGAAAGTCGTTACTTTGAAATGTGACGGTTGTAGACGTGGCGTTAAACTTGTGACGGTTGTTGACGACTGCGAAACTTCCTACTATTGATGGCGGTCTACAAGAACAGCACGCGACAGTTAGTGGCGTCTACAAAGGAGACGTCTACGATACTGTCACAACTCTGCAGACTTTTTGTGGGACATCGTCGGGTTGACCGTACCATTGTTCAAGTTTTTTACACGTTGCAAAACATTTTGTTTTTTTGTGCTCCCCGTCGTGCTAAAAACTTCCCATTTGTGGGCACGTGCATGGAAGTTCTTTCATTCGTTTTTGTTGTGATTATTTTACCAAAATCACCTCGCGGGGTGATTTTGGTAAAAGTTTTCTGATGAGCTGTAATCGCGTGCCCGTGCGTCGAAAAAGAGGAAAACGCCAAAATGAGTTCAAATGACGCCAAAATGAGTTCAAATGACGCCAAAACTGGAGTACATTCAGAGTATCTTGAGGACGTTCATTACTTCACTGTACTGTGACAATTGTAATTTTCTCGTACGGCAAATGACTTTCTCGTCAAGGACTAATTTTGTTTTTTTTTTTAAGTTTAAACCCGATACTCTAACACATGGGCACATTCCGTACGTTTTTTCGTTTTGACAAAAAATCAGCCGTACTTTTTGTCTTAATCTGACGGACACGTCGACAGGTAATGGTAGAACCGGCGAACGTCAGATTTTCTGACGCGATACTGCCATTGTAATCTGACACCTGACGTCATGCCTATGCTGTGCTCGGTGCCCTACCATATATGGTACAAAATATATGTACGCGGTTTATTACGCATTCTATAAAATAAAAACATTGTGTATGGTCAGGATGCTTAGGGAAGCACGACTCCACAAATCACAGACGACCGTGTGTTTGTTCGCACGTGTGGATCCAATGTGAAAGCTGAATGTCTGAAATTCGGAATGTGGTTCGTTCGTTTCCTGCAAGCAGCCGTCAAATCTAACGGAGGATCTACAGATACGATACTACTTGCTGTCGTTTATGAGATTCCCTGACACGTGTACTTGTTTACGCGCTTTCTGAGGCTGCATCCTTTTGGTAGTGTTCATCATTGGACACCGATGAGAAAGTACATATATTTATGCCGTACTATTTCGTCATTTCGTACGCTCCAGAGTGTGAACTGTTTCTGTTTTATAGTTTATACAAAGCATGTTCAGAAATTCATACTATTCAAATGTGGTCTTTTTGTTTCGGCTATTCCGTACAATCTCATTTAGTGCTGCTGTCGTATGTTTCCGTCTTTCTAGAATTGTCCCGGAAAACTATTCGTCCTCCTTTACCACGTGGCTCGACTGTCGGTGATATCGCCCGTAGCCGCTTTGCGCGTCATTAAATGTCACGCATGCGGGCGGCAGGGGAGTGGCGAGTGGTACAGTGGCTCCGGACCAATCCGAAGCCTGGCGGCTGGTCGCAAAAATCAAAATCTGTCCTTTCCTAGCCGTCACCAGCAGCTGTACGAAATCTGTGCTTCAGGCTTGACCAGAAATTAGACGGTTGATTCTGTAATTTGTTAAATTCACAACGGCTAAAGTTTCCTATCGACATCCAGCTCAATCTTCTATTTCTGACGGCATGCGTGCTTTGTATTGGTTCTGTAGGTGAGCATCAGCCACATTGCCACAAAGCTACGAACAAGACAAACGTATTTTTTACATTTGGTAGCTGCAAACGATACCCCTTGTCAGTAGAGCGGATAAATAGAAAGGATTCGATGGTACGGCAGAAGCCTTCCACCTGCTGACTTTGTACAGGTTTTGTTTTTTGTGCCTAATGTCCGGCTGAGACAAATGGGCCGATACACATCCTGTTCTTGGATTTTCCTTGTCGGAAATACACTATACGACGAATACAGAATCCAAAATCTCACTGGACCCGCGGAGATTTCGTTTTTTTTTAGTCAGCAGTATCGAAATCTGGCGTGACGCTAAAATTTTGTCGTATTGACTTATGGTTCGTCAAAGAATTTCCTGTACGAGTGGAGCCCAGAAATTCAGCTCCGAAAGCGTGTCGTATCCAGAATCGTATCGGATCGTCCATTCCTGTACGGAGATTGGCCGCACAGTTCTCCGTTACACGCTTTGAAGGTGCACCGTCCATAACGTTTTTGGAGCGGAGCTGCAGGAACGCCACTTGGCATAGTTTAGGGCATTGAGTGAAGTGCGCACCACAGTTTTTAAATTTAAATTTTGAATGCAGTTTAGTGCGCCTGTATTGAAACGGGTCCACGTGTCACTATTAAAATAGGTTTCACGCTCGCTGTCCAGTAGGACAGGTGCGAAGCAACTAAAATTTATGTGCGTGACACGTGAGAACATTTTCAGCAAGACTGGGCATCTCCGTAAACTGGAATGTTTCTAGAGCTTGTGACCGTACCGCATGCGTGAAAGGTCAAAGAGTTCCGTACGTGCTGAAGGCATGGGAGAATCTAAGGATGGAATTTTATCAAGTTCAAAATCGGCCTATGGAAAGTAATAGTTGCCATTGTTTTTAAATGTTCCTCGAGGATGGGTGGCAAATATATCGACGAAATTTAATGTTTTTACCAACCTCATTTTTTAGTCTTACAACCTTTTTTCTAACATTGAATGGACGAAACATTCTTCACGCTTGCGAAGTGCTCACACTCATACCTCACATTACTTTTTGTTTTTTTGTTTAAAAACACTCCTTACTATCTCGCCCCCACCCCACCCAACTACACTATAAGAAAAATAGCGTTATGAAATGTAATTGGCTAAAATATTTGAGAAGAAATACAGGTGGCATGTTTACTTCATAGGACAAACGCGCTTGGTAAAAAAATCGGTGGTAGTCAAATTTGTCATGATATACAAAAAAATATTATTGAGGAAGTTTTGTTTTAGTTCTTAACCGTAAGCTTGACAATATTTTATGCACATATGACGTAAGACGAGCGTTTACGTTAGCTATCTATGTAAATGGGGAAACCAATCTATAAACATGGGATTCCTTGTTACATTATATGACATTTGATCGAATTTAAGACGTCGGTGTCATCAACTAAAATACCACCATGGGATTCCTTGCTGTATTAGATGACATTTAATCGAATTTAAAACGTCGGTGTCATCAACTAAAATATCACCGTCATAGATATTATTTGCTCTCTTCCTTAATTGAGTGGTGTAAAATTATACGGTTTTACTTACGTTGGCACCTTTGAGAATGTACCCAATTAACCTAACAGTTATAAAAAACATTAAAAGCTATTATATGTATCGTCAAAATATAATAATTATAATTATACTTACATTGGTTGTGGTATTTGAATTACGTTTTCCATAAAATTATATCATTATTGTTACGTAGAATGTTGCCATTAATTTTCTTGCTAGAAATATCGTACTGGGCGCAGCTATTACGTCCCCTCTGTGTAGACATCCAAACCTGCTTAGAAACAAAGTTATTTTAGTTCGAGCCTTCCAAATGTTTTTAGTTTTTTTAACCCCATTGCTTTACAAAGGTTTATCGAGCATACGCGTGAGCCGATGTTTTCTTTGGGATTATTATTCTATATTGTTGAATGTACACACGATGGGTTGCGGTTTTGTAATGTCTTATAGGGGTTAATGAAATTTAACCTTTAAGTATCGTTGATTCTTACCGATTTTTATACAAGTGTGTTGTTAATTCGAATGTTGGTACGGCACTAATTAAGTGTGCCCATAATTTAACATTATAATTAATCTACAAGAAGGTTGTAGCCACCATTCATTTCGACCTTCCTGAGGCACTTCTCTCGTACTCCTTCCATGTTTATTCTATCTCGCGGGGGATTGATACGAGGGCTTTATTACTAGCTACTCGCACCTAATCCTTCCACCCTACGCCTCACACCAGCTCAGTTTATTATTGCCCTAAGGTTTAGGCTTGGCCTCCCTCATCCTCCTGTGTTTCCTCTTTTATGCTTGTTGTTGTTTTCAATTTGTTTTGTTTGTGTTTATTTCGTTCAAAGTGAGTTTTCTTTTGGTTTGTTTCCACGAGTTCGGTTTTTCTGTTTCAACTTTGCCTTTGATTTCGTCGTGACGTCACATGTTTGTTAACAGCTCGGACGCTCGTTGCAACAGGTACACCCTCAAAGAGTAACAAAATGTTCTATCGTCATCGCTCCCGTATGATGTCATCGTACCTTTCGTACTTTTAGAATGTTTCGCTAAATTTAAAACGTTTGAAACTGTATTGTACCATCGTAATCCTATTTTGTTTTTCATCATTTCCGATCTCTGGACACCTAGAATCAGCACTTTACGCCTGTAGTTCGTATCCAATCAAATCAAATCAGATCTACAGCTGAAAATAAGTCTATATGAGCTATAGGTACCTTGCGACGGTTAGAATCCATGATTCTATCGTATCAGCAGATTTTGTCTTTAGGCAATCCAACCGCTAGGGTTATTTTATGACAGGATCTAACGGCGAGAGAATATCTCACGAATACTGTGAGCCGAAGCGCGATCCACCGTACGATTAAAGTACGATATTAGCTACAATATAAGGACAAAGTTCGCTCGTCGGTCTTCAAATTTATCCCACATGTCCATTTTGTACAGATGCAGTACCATATTCGTACTATCTGTTTTGTCGGGTAGTGGAAACAGCAATAAAAACTCAGGCTTTTCCTCGCCGACCGTCGGATACAGTAGCCGACAAGCTTATTCCGAACCTGAGATTCGGTACGGCTCCGGCGAGAAAACTCCTGACGGACTTTGTGACTCCTTTGTCGTATTGCCACGCGTCGAAGTTAGAAGTCGACACCGTAAGAGAACAGTGCAAATAGATATGATCAAGCGGACAAATAAAAGTACAAAAGTAAGCGTACGAAAATAAAAGTCGTATGTACGAAAGCTGGATTCGGGGGAGATGACATCGGGCTCGTTCGGAAAGTCTGTACGGATGCGTCCGTACAATAACAGTATCGTAAAACACTAAATCCGATTCCATTTGTTTCCAGGTGTCTGGAACCGCTGGATTCGTCTTTCGCGGGAATTATCCCGTCTCTCTCCCTCCCTCTCCTCCCTCACTCACTCTCCTCCCTCTCTCTCTCTCCTCCTCTCGCTCTCCCTCCTCCCTCGCTCCCTCTCCTCCCTCGCTCCCTCTCCTCCCTCGCTCCCTCTCCTCCCTCGCTCTCTCTCCTCCCTCTCTCTCTCTCCTCCCCCTCTCTCTCTCCTCCCTCTCTCTCTCTCCTACTCTCTCTCTCCTCCCTCGATCTCTCTCCTCCCTCGCTCTCTTTCTCTCTCTCTATCCCACTGTCTATCCCACTCTTCCTGTCCCTCTATCCCTATATCCCCCTCTCTCTCTCTCTCTCTCTCTCTCTCTCTCTCTCTCTCTCTCTCTCTCTCTCTCTCTCTCTCTCTCTCTCTCTCTCTCTCTCTCTCTCCTCTACATAGTATCTCCCTCTCTCCACATTCCCGATCGAATCGCTATTATTTTTTTTTTTTTTTTTTGCGTATTCGAAGGATTAGTTCGACAAAGAGTGTAAATAGTGGAAAGACGGAGGTCGTTTTAACAAATGGAGGATTCTTCCGCCATAGATTTGAAAGACACGGAAATGGAAGAGAGCGCCGATTCCCTCATAGAGCTATTTGTATACCAAAGTAAAGGGAATTCAGGTATTTTTTTCCCAAAAAAAATATATTTCTGTAACTTAAAAAAAAAATTGAAGTATTTGTGTCAAGATGAAGTTAATTTTTCCAAAATTTTAGTAAAACATCATACTAAATGTGTAAGTTTTTCTATTTTTGAAAAGTTTTGGGGATATATCCACATATTTTTTGAGGCAATTTTTTTTTCAGAAGAAGGTTTTTTTCAGCAACTTATTGTTTTGTTTTTTTTTTTTTTTTTTTTTTCTATGGATTGCATCTCGGTAAAGTTTTCGGAAATTTTTGGAGTGTATTTTCTAAAATATGTGACAAAAAAACAGTTATATTGGATCCAGGAATACATTTGTTGTATTCATGTGTTTTGATAAGAATCATTTTTTTTTTTTTGTTTTTTTCAAAATTTTGTTTGAAAATTTTGTTTTTGAGAGGGTTTGTTTTTCCTTCTTTGAATGATCTAAGTTTTTTTTTATGGATTTAAGATAGTTTTTTATGGGTCTTTTTTTTTCCTTTTTTTTATAGTTTTTTTTTTTTTTTTTTTTAGGGTTTGGGGTTTTTTTTTTTTTTTTGTTTTTTTTAAAATTTTGTTTTAAAATTTTGTTTTTTAGAGTGTCTTTTTTTCCTTCTTTTAATTTTTTAATTTTTTTTTTATTTTTTTTAGATTTTTTTTTTTGGGTCTTTTTTTTTTTTTTTTTTTATAGATTTTTTTTTTTTTGGAAGGATTCGAGGATTTTGTGTTTTTGGGACAAACGGAAACTAGAAAATTTGGAGATGAGAAAATTGGATTTTTGGGAAAGGACAAAAAGGACTAAATTTGTGATTTTTTGAATTTAAAAAAGTAGAAAACAATCAAAAAGCTAATTAGAAAGAAGTAGAAAAAAAAAAGGATTGTTTAACTTGGTGGAGAATGTAGTGCAAACAAGTGATCATTGGAAATTTTCATTTTTGTATATATATACTTTTTGTTTATATATAATTTTCAAATTTACTTTTTTTGCGCTGTTGGGATCTGTGATGGAAAATAAGTTGAAACGAAACAATTTTTGGAAGTTTAAAACTAGAAAAATATAAAAGAGGCGACAAAAATGTGAGCGTTGAAATGATTCTCAGGAGAGAGGTGGAATTTCATATTGATTTTTTTTATCTTTTTTGTCTTTCCCTTCGAAAACACCTTTTTTAGAGTCATTAATTTTATTTCTCGCTTAAAATAAACTGCCATTTTTGTCTTTTACATTGAATCCTCCTCCTCTTCCTCGTCCCCCTCCCTCTCTCCCTCCCTCACTCCTCCTCCTCCTCCCTCTTTCCCTCGCTATTTTCTCTTCTCCATCTTCCTTCTTCTTTCCTCTCCTCCTTCCTCCTTCCACACTTCCCTCCCTTATTTTATTCCTTATCTCCTTCCCCCCTCCCTTTCCCCTTCCTTTCCCTCCCTTCCCCTTCCTCCCCCCTTCCTCCCCCCTTTCTTTTCACTAACACTCCCTCACTCCCTCCCTCCCTTCCCTCCCCAGCCCACTTTCGCAGCCTCCACCTCTCCCGTGAAGGCCCTCCTCCTCCTTCCCCCCATCCCTCCCATCCCTCCCTCCCTCCCCACCCTTCCCACTCTCCTCCTCCTACTCTTCCTCCCTCACAAAACGACGAACTCGACTACGACAACGGCCTTTGTCGTTTTTCGATGCTGGAGTTCCTTTTGGCTCCACGTGGCTGTGTCCCCATTGCCACGTCAGCACCTCAATGTTTCCCGAGAATCGCGGACGGGCGGGCTTTTTTGTCGGCTCTGAGGAGTTTGTATGAGGGGGAGGCTTGGGAGAGTCGGGTGAGGTTCGGACCGGAGTACAAAGCGACAAGGAGCGAGTTGCCCCAACTTTGTTTCTCAAAGTAAGGTTTTTTTTGGTGGTTTTTATCTGTTTTTTTGGTTGTTTTCTTCTCTTTTCTTAGACGTTCTTTCTCTTTTGTAACTTCTTCCCCCTTGATCTTTGCAGAAACTTAACTTTCTCCTTTCCTTTTCTTTTACCTTCCTTCTCTTCTCTAACTTCCTCTCCTTTTATCTTTGCAGAAACCCTGCGTTACAAGCGATTCCTCTCCTCGCCCATGATTTGGCGATTTTAGAAATGCAAGTTCAGTCAGAGGAACATCGAAACCAACAAAATTCCCTTCTAGAAAAACAGAAACACGTGGCCCGACTTCTCAGACAGCAGCAACAGATGCCACGTGGCACTCTCTCAGACCCTCTTGGGATTGCCGGAAATGCCGGAATCGTCGGAATGGTAGGAAACAGTGTCCGAAATAACGTCGGAAATTGTTGCGTCGGGAATAATGTCGGAAACAATGGCGGAAATAATATCAGAAATAATGGTGGAAATAATGGCGGGAATAATGTTGTGAATTCTGGAAATGTGGGAAACGTCACGAATATTGGGAGTTTTGAAAACGTTGGAATCATCGGGAATAATGGTGCAAATAATTTCGGGAGAGTCGGAAATTTCGGTAATCTCTCGTTTTCTTCCGCTCTATTTCATGAACAACAGTTAGGTTTTTCGAGACAGGAGTCAGGAGGAGAGGAGGGAAATAAGTTTGGAAATAAAGATGGGGAAACAGTGGGGAGAAGAGGGGAAATGATCGGGTTAGAGGATAGGAGAGGGGAAATGGTGGGATTGGGGGAAGAGAAGAGACTAGAAATGGTTCGAAATGAGAGTAGGAATAGGTTGGAAGGAGATTTTTCAAATGTTCAAGCTTTGGGGAATGGTAAGTTTAGGATTGTTGAAAGAGGGAATAGTCCACAAGAAAGGACGAATGCGGGAAGTTCTCGAGTGGATACGTCTTCGTCGTGGGGAACGGAGGTTAGTGTGTTTTACACTCAAAAGCAATTACTTTACTTTTCTGCTTTTTGACAATTTTTTTGTAACTGCTATGTTTCGTGCAGTTGTTGGCTTCATAGTGTACGACAGTAAATCAGGTTGGGGTCTACATATTCAGTTTTTCTTTTGTTTTCTGGTCTAAGATGTGATGTTTTGTTTCTGATTTTGAAATTCAATGCTGTTTTGTCTTTTTCAATGAAGACATTGAGCGCTGGAAGTGAGGAGCAAATGGCCACAAAAGTATTACCGAGCGATCCTGAGGTAAAACTTTTTAAATTTTAAGTCTTTTATGTTAAAACTTCAAAGACTTATGTGCAAAATTTACCCAAAAAGGAAAAATTAGATGGGAGTACCTTTCGTCTCATAAATTGAGTGATATTGTGTCGTCATGAAAAAGGGAAATAAACCTGAGAATTTCAATAATATCTACATGATTTATTTTTTCTATGTTCTCTGTTCTTAAACTCATGTTTTCGATTTTTTTTTATTATCATTGCTAGTTTTCATTTTTGATCTTATTTTTCATTTTGTTTTTTGCTTTCGCTTTTGAAATTGTATGAAATACTAATATTTTTCCCCACGTTCTATATTCAGGAGGGAACTGTCTGTCCTCTAACTCCAACCCAAGCTAAAAATTGTTCGATGGAACTTTTACGGAGTTCTACTGGAACTCCATGGCCTAATGAAGATTCCCAAATTTCTTGGTCAAAATCAAAATATGGAGGTAAGTCTAACACACACACGCACACACTCACACACTCACACAAACAAAGAAAACTAAAACCTTTTTTCCTCATTTCATGATTTCACGCCTTCTCTATTTGTTTCCCACCGCCTAACTCCTTAATTATGAGTATTTTATTTGTCTAGTGTACTTCTTCTGAATAGACTTTATTTTTTGGTGCGTTGGTAGAATTCTTAAAATCTTCGTATGAAAAGCCTGAATCAACTACGATTATTAATGTTATTATAACGAAATTTCTGTGCATAATATGGTTAGCCCTTTTTTTAAGACATTCTAACAAGAAACACAATGACTATACATTGAATCTAGATGAATTGTCATTACATCGTGTAGAATCTCGTGTTGCGTTTGTTCCTTATTTTATTTGTTTCTTTATTTTTGCTCGTTTCCTTTTCTTTTTCCGTTTCTTTTCTGCAGCTCTCCCTACCGTCGCAAGTCCCTCCGGGAGCTCTCACAGCCAATCCCGCGCCGCCATCGAGCAAGTGTGGACCCCACGCCAGCTGGCAACGAACAGTCCCAGAAACTTCCGAGCAACTGCGCTGCGACAACCGAGTGCCCTCCAGCTGGCGCCCGAATATTTACCGGGATCCCAAAGTCTTCCACGAGCCGCTTCCTACGGGGAATTGACACCTGGCACGTCCCAATTGGACAACTTGCGACAATCGGGATCTTCGACGATCGCCTCTCTCGGAGACCATCAAGATTGTCGGATCTCGATCGATCGTCCTATTTTGTCTTTTCCTGTGGCAGATGGCACGTCTCCGGGAGTCGGAGTGTCGTGTTCTGCGAGTCTCCCGATCGGCCGAGGAACGACTCAGAGGTCTTTCGAAGGTTCTACGGAATTTCACATGGAAGCCATCCGTCAGTTGCACGCAACGGATCTGCCGTTACACGTAACGGAAGTGGGAAAACGGTTGGAGTCGGAAAACGGAGCTTGGAATTTTCCCGGAAACCGCGAAAATGTCGAATTGGAGGGAAGTGCGAGTAGTCGAGGAGGGCAATCTCCCGGAGGCACTGCCACGTGGCAGCTAGATTTGGATGCCACGTCAGCAGAGGCTGAAAAGTCAATGAAAGTCAACGATCTTCAAAATGCAGGGTTTTTCCAGCCTCTTAGTTTGCCGCCGGTAGGAGGAGGAGGAGGAGGAGAGAGAGAGAATTCGCTCCTTGGGGAAAAGGAAAATGTTTTAACAAATGTGACTCAAAATTTGGAAAATTCTTTAAGTCAAAATTGGAATTTGAGAGAATCGGCGGAAAATTTGACACGTGGCGGACGAGGAAAAAATAATCCCGATTGCGAGGAAATGGGACAAAATTCGCCATTGCCAAAATCGGCGTCTGTAAACGGCGTTTTTCCTGAATTCGGGAAGGCTGGACGCGTGCCGTCGGATTCGAATTCGGCAATTCCGACGCAGGAAGAGGTGTCGCTGGATCTGCCACGTGGCACGCTCCTATTGCAAAAGCGGCCGGAAAATTTGACGAGTTTGGTGGTTTCGCCGAAAGGGAGTCGTCCGTCGTCGTCCAATGGCGGCGATTCTAGCGATTTTGGAACTTGCGAAGGCGACATGGAAACGGAGGCTCCGCTGAACGGCCAGCTGGCAAGCAGCATGCAACTGCTTCCCAAAGCTCCAACGGAACGCCTTGCGGAAATGACGCTGGAGGAGCTTTCTGCCGTACGAAACCCTAATCCTTTTACCCTTTTTTTATTTTATTTGTTTGGAGCAGTTTTTTTTTTTTTTTTTGTTTTTACGTGGCTTTATCATTGTTTCCTTGTACGGATGATGGCGTGGCGAAGCGGTAGGGGACTTTTAACTTTCGTTTGTTGTTTAAAAATGTTATATTGTAAGATTTTGACACGTCTTGTACGGATGATGACGTGTTGCAGTACTTCACGCTCCCGATTAACCGGGCGAGCCAGGCGCTCGGTGTCGGTTTGACCGTACTGAAGAAGCGGTGTCGGGAGTTTGGCGTGAAGCGGTGGCCTCATCGAATGATCACGAGCATGGATCGACTCATCAATAACATACAGGTGCGGACGAGGTGAGGGAGGTCGGTAGAGTTTGTCACTTTGCGTGCCGAACTGTAACGAATAAATCCAGAGACATCGAACGGTTCGAGTTTGTCCACGCGTCTGCATTTTTGTCCAATTCTTGTCGATAATTTCTGAATCGGGCGTAAGTTTCGAAGTCCCGTGCAACCGAGTCGAAACTCTACAGTGAATGGCTAAGGACGAAAATGACTTTTTTGTCTGTCGGTGAAGAAGTTTTGACGTGGCATGAAGTAAGTGGAACGACTTTTGTCACGACTCGCACGGAGTCAAGCATTTGGAGTTGCTACTGTACGGCTGAGTATCTCGGATTCTTGGAATGCAATGTCTGACCGACTGACGTATACGGCCGTTTCGATGCCCGCTTCCCTGTACTGTAGCATAATTGGACTTTTGGAGCTTTCTGTAAATTCTGTAAAACCTAGTGAACAAAATCACGATCGTATTAATTGTGCAAGTACAGTTCAATTTTTCGTACTTTGTAGCCGACTCCACAAATAAGATATTAGCGTGTCATCCGACACATCACGCCAAATCCGTCCCTAGGACTGATTTTTTTCATAAAAAACAAAAAGTGGCCCGTTAACGCGAGAACAAATTGTTAGCCGTCCAAATTAAAATTCGACGGCTGTAAACAAGTTTGACTCTGCGCTGTTTGTGTGGAATGGGAAGGGAAGAAGTTTATATTTCCGTACGTCAACTGCCGCACCGGGCTGTTAGGGTTAGTACAAATTACACTTCCAATTTCGCCCTCGTTTGGGGGGCAAATCGTACAGCTCCTACAGTATTCTGGGTTTAAACAGGTACGTTTTGCCCTAAAAAGGATTTTTTGTCACGGAGGACGGAGGCAAATCTGTCGCACTCCTGTTCAAAATCACGATTATGCAGCACCAGTGAGCTATATCGTACATACTTTGTCGTATTACGTAGTTTCGTACTTTATTTTCGAACGGCCGTGCACTTTGACCTAACAAGCTCGTACGGCTCTCTAAATTTATTAAGGTGGGTCCTATTTTCGTCTTTTTCCTTCGCTATTTTCACCATATTGTACCATCTCAACGTAATCCGTACACATTTCTTATTTCCTGTATACAAACGTACTCCAAAGTTTAATAGGCGTATATTTTAAGACTGAACAATAAGAACTGTCGGTGTCCGTACGCAGACTCTGGCACGGAAAAAAAGACAAACCGTCGAGATTCGCAATCGTCGGAAAAATGAGTAGACACGTGAATATTCCGTAGTCGTCAGGTCTAGGTGAATCTCAACCGTCCGATGTAATAATGTCATGTCTCTTTAAAGGGTGCTTCTAGAAAATTCATGTGTAAATGTGGCATGATATAGCAGGCTGTCATGCCACACGAGTACGTGCCATACGTGGCACGCTTTGGCACAATGTTACGCGTACGGATTAACGGTTTAGATTCATTATCGGTGCGAGTAACGAGCATTGTCGAGGTACGATTCACTTTTTGTCTTTTCAGTCGGATATTTCCACTGTTCTTGTGGTGTTCCCACAGTTTTCTGGTGTCAGATCATTTAATGGTCCCGCACTGTTTGTCTTTTAATGATGCCGTACGTCAAAATGTCGGCATTGTACTTATGCCGTGATACCTATCATACGGCACATATTGACTGTCAGCATATTTGTCGGTCGACTTCAACTGTCAGATACTTTTCAATTTTGTTTTTAACGAAATAACCGCCTGACACCAGCTCATCGTGACAAGCTGATACTATTCACTTTTGGACGTTACGACCACATGAACGGACAAGAAAGATTTGATACGTTGAATTGTTGACTTTGGATTTCATGGCCACGTGGACTGGCGAATACGATACATGATAGGATCCAAATTTTGAAACATATCTCGGATGTATCGTATCGCAAACGCTACTGTACTTTGTGTCGCGACGTTGTAAAGTATGCTGTACGGTCTCGACACGCGTGGTTTACGGTACGGAACTGGAAAAAATTATGCCACTGTATGGTACAATAACCGGTTCCGGGTACGGATTAATGTACTTTTATTTGCCCTCTGAACCAGTAAAAATATTGTCAGTGATTACGGATGGTACTGTAAATCCTCGAAACACGGATTACACGTGCGGAATGTTCGCGTCCGTAATCTCACTATCCGTGCCGTAAAGTACAGCTGATGGTGTACGGAATGGTATAAATAAACCCTCTAGATACTGTGTTTCGTAACCCGCGATACTGCGGTTAGCATGATTTTTCGCACGTGACGCAAAACAGCTCATTGTCGGTGACCGTACACCACCGGTTCCAGTAAATCGGTACAAAAGTACAGTATACCGCGAATCGTAATTGGAGTAAAAAAACAAAAAAAAAACAATTAGAGTAATGAACTCTACTTTATGTGATAGAACTTTTTCACAGAGGAAGTTTACTCTAGTTTATTAAAGTACTCTATATTGAGTTATGCCGGCGATAATTATCCGTGCTGAAATTATGAACACTAAATTACGTAGACGCACAAAATCTGTCAGTCCGTATGCTTTTGACGTCATTATGACGCTAGTACTATTTGTCGTGCTGAATGTCAGTTAATGTTCACACTGACGACGATGCTGTTGACGGACGAGAGTTATGCGAACGATTTTTTTTCGATGTGATTGATTTTTTGTTTAGTGCGATTTCACGTGCGAGCATGATTCTATTAAATCATTATTTGTACCTTCTTACTTATAAAAGTACAATTTTGCACGGTCAGACGTCGTCCGTACTCCACACTATTTAAAAATAACCTATATTATATTTTTTTACGCTAATTAAACCTTACCTAAGAATAATAAAAAAATTAGAATCATTTACTCTATTTGACGTGATAGAGTCGAAATTTCAAGCGACCGAATTAGCGTCATTTACTCTAATTACGATTTGCGTCCTTCGGCAGGGTTGTTTGTTTGCAGATAAAGTACAGTACACATTGATATTTACAAACTGCCAGCTGTCGTACCTAACGTTACCTAAAATTACTTTTCATTTGAATTTTAAAAGCTCACATGGAAGTCGGTGTACTTTTTTGCAGGAATTAGCGAAAAGTCCAGAAGGAGGTACATCTGAACCCGTACAGCACGCCGTACAGGAGCTAGAGAACCAGAAGAAGCGGTTACAGGAGGTGCCGGGGACGGAACTGGCGGAGCGCACAAAGAAACTCCGTCAAGCGTGTTTCAAGGCGGGATACAAACGGCGCCGGCAAGCGTCAGCTTCCAAGCCGGCCGGCAATCTCGCTCAACTTACGAAACTTGCCGCTCTAGGAAAGGACGAAAATGAAAACACACGTACGGAAGATTTAGAGTGACGCTGACGTCGTACGATCTGTTGTTGGACAAAGCCACGTGACATCATAATTTCCATGATGACGTGCTACGTAATGACAGCCTGGAGGCAAGGTATTAACCAGCGCCGTGTCGTGACGTGACAGCCTCCAAGAAGGGTTTACGGTTGAGAATTGTGATAAGAAATTTGTGGATTTTAAAATCTTAGTATATAATTTGTTTTTATGCAATGCTAGTACATATGGAACATTTATGAGTTCCACACTAAGTATATAATTGTTTCCTATGCACCGCTAGTATATATGAAGTAAAATACTGTTATGTTTTTTCATGAATTATCAATTTTATTGGGATCTTTTGGGGTCATAAAGTAAAAATAGAGTCTACACTTGGTTGAGAATTTGAAAAAAAAAAATAAAGGGTTGCTTGAAGGTTGCTAAAGGTTTAGGGTTGCTTTAATTTTTTTTTTTGTTTTGTTTTTTTTAAGGTTGCTTTTGGTAAGTTTTGAAGCTTGAATTCTTATGTTAGTCAACCATTAACAACTACAATCTAGCTTTAATTTTTTGGTATTTTGAGCATTCTACTCTTTGTGTTGCCCAACAAACATGTCGTAAATAATATTTACAACATTTGATTTGTTTTGCATCACAATTCTAGAGTATTTTGCGATATTTGTCCTCATTTTCTTTTTTTATGTTCTTTCTTTTGATAGATCAAATTTGCGAGGCCAATGGTAGACATAGCAAGTGAATTACATTTGGAATTATTTCTTACCAAAGCAAGCTGAGAGGAATTGTTAGAGGTATTTCAAGAAATTTTTCTAACTAATGTCAAATGTAATCCATATTGCTTAATAGACCAAAGATTTCTCAATAAATGTTTCATATATCCTTCTTCTGTGGTGTGAGCTTCATCTTTGTTTTTGGATGGTGACCGACTGCGAAAAATATCTTGTGTGTATTTATTATCTTGTTTCTAGAAAACGAATGAAAATATTCTCTTTTAAATAACTTGACTTTCTCCTAATTCTATTATGTATAACTTGCAATGTTGCTTATTCTATTCTCGTCTAAATGCCCCAAACCTTACTCTAAAAAATCTTGATTTTATGCGCCAACCCTCATTTTGCCAACCCTCGTACTCCATTGGTTTCCTATCTTGTTTTTTAATTAAGATTAACAAAAAAATTGTAGGCACATTTGCTTCATCATTGTCACTTATTCAACCACTAGTTTTTTATACGCATGATATGCATCCTCATATATGGTCTGGGCGATAGACTTAACATACTATCATATGGTTTCCACTTGATGGCAAGTCAATAAATCATTAGATGAGTTCGTATTATATAAGGCGTTCGTATAGCTCATACGAAACGAAACACTTTCACGTAAAAACGTATTTAAAAGGTATTCTTAGACATTGTCATGAAACAAGTATTCTAAAAAGCTAAAATTTGACAAAAAAATGATCATGATGAATGAACATCGCTCACATATGTTGTTAGATGTTAAAGGTATATACTACCACAAGAAAGTAGGGGGGGGGGGGGGGGGGGGGGGAGAGGGGGTTACGTATAATTTGTTATATGTGGGACTTTTTTTAACACAAACTATTCTACTGATTTGGGGTTCCATTGTACTATATGTTGTTACAGTTTATGGTGAAATGACTCTTGGGAAGGTTAAAGGACTACAAAACTACACCAATGTTCTAATATTTTTGTTTGTTTAATCCTGTGTGAGATTTTTCACTCTCATTCTGCCTTTTTCCATTTTTTGATTCGTAAAACTTCTTATAGAAAGCCTCAAAATCGATAAAACGTTGCAAGATTATCACCATATCGAAACAGGTTTTGGTTTATGTTTTCTTTAACGTCGGTAAATCTGAACATTACAATGTTGAAAACTTTATGAGATTCTTAATTTTGAAAAATTGTTTTACATTCAATCCTTAATATCGCATTTTTACCAAACCACGTTGATACACTTTAATAATACGTTTGATGCAAAACTTGAAGCATGTCAAAAGAAATTGGACAACACAACCATTTTCAATTTTCTATTTTATCAATTATACGCTACGCTCTTCAAAGTAATATAGCGTACTCGTAATTGGCTTTGGCACCAATGTATCAATAATACAATTTGAGTGACAAAACGTATCACGCGCTTTAATATCAATGCCTTTAATACGGTGGGATCCGAACATTATTTTTTGTAGGGTTTATGGTTGTCCCTTTCCGAATTATCCGGACCTTAAATTTTTTAAGAGACTTTTAATCTTTGAATAATAACCTCATTTTCTCAGCTGATAGTGGTTTGGTTCCTCTTAACTCAGCGCCTACACTTGTCACGACGACCTTCTGGTGGACTTTTATTCGCCCTTATTCTTAAGCGCGCCCTTCGGCCTTACCTCTCCCCTCTCCCCTCTCTCCTCTCCCCTCTCCCCTCACTCCTCTCTCCTCTCGCCTCACCTCTCTCTCCTTATTGCTTTTTACTTCCGGTGGCGGATGGTACTATTAGAATCGACCCTATGGACAAGACTACGCCGACTTGTATTAAAAAAAAATAAAATAAAAATCGTTTGGCACAAATTAACCAACCCCAATTTCAATTGTCTAAGTTTTTTTTTAAGTCAACTTGCGATATCTTTCCCCCTTCCACCTCTCCTCATGGTTTCCAAACCCATACTCCAACCCAGGAGATCTCTAAGGTAGGGTGCCCGCTCGGTTCAAGTAGGGTTTTTTACCCAATTTCTTGATTCCCCATACTTCTTGACTTGTGGCTTTTTTCTTTTTTATCGGAGGTGTTTCACCCACCACCTCTCTTACCTTATGTGCACACCCCCTACCTCTACTTTTGTCGCATTGTCTGCCTTCGATGATCACCTTGTGGACATCCTCCACACTATAGTGGGTCGTTAGGCTTTTTTTTTTGTCCTTTTGATCATTAGTAGGCTTGCCGTTCGCCTTCATGCTTCCCTTCTCGTCTCCCTTCCCTTCCCTTCCCTTCCCTTCCCGTCTAGGGGTGGGCTCAGTCTCTTCGGGCGACTACCTTGGGAGTTACTTTATTATTGCCTCTTATTATTTTACTCATATTATCTTTCGTTTTTTTGGTTGGAAACACTCTCGTTCTTGCTACCATAGTCCCTCGTTTCTCGGTCTTTGTCTTATTATCTTTCCAGCAATATCTATTGGAATTGACATGTTCTATTATTCCTCACCTTGTTTTAGTGGATATTTTGGTTTTCTTCACCCTTATTACAGAAAAATAATGCTAGACAAACGTATTCAATACTTTATTTCTCATAAGGTTTCCATTATTCGATCCAATCAACTCAAGGGGCTTCCTTTCTAATTTTTCACATGCTTGTCGTCTCTCCCTCATGGGCCAAAATTTTAGAGCTTGGTTATCAACTACGAGTATTGTATCCACTCTAGATTTCAAGGATAAGACAAAAAAGTTACTCCAATTTGATTCGACCACCATTCTCGAGTTCATGCCTGGCCTCCCTCTTTCCCCTTTACTCCACTCTTTCTTTTGCTCGTTTGACCATGTCCTCCAACCCAATGTTGCATAATGAGGGAGGAGAAGGAAACTAGAAGGCATCGAAAACAGGAAGAAGTTTTCTTTGAGTGAAGGAGCTTGAAACTGAATCATTGCGACATTTTTAGGGTTTTTTAGTGTTTTCTAGGGTAGAAGGTCCTGTTGCAGAGTTGGGAAAGGAGCTGGAAACTACACCGTGTATCGCTGTTATTGTTGATGTTGTTTTTCTCCAACTTAAAAACATCTTTTCTCCTTGGACAGTCGTCAAATTGTCCATCCGACGGTTGCGATTGAAAACTAAGATTCTCACCTTCCAATTGGCGGTCTCCCACCGAAAATCGGACGTGTGTGCGAAGAATATATAAAAAATTAACACTATTGAGATACAGTGTAGCATCCCCACCAGAAAATAAAATAATTATAATAATCAATAATAAATGTTTAGTTGAAAACAGCCGTCGCTTTAGAGGGGAGGAGAATGAAACTAGAACCAAAGGTAAACATATGGGAAGGTGCTACTCCTGTACTGGGGGAGGAACCAGATAATTTGACTTTACAAGGACCTTACAAAACTGATCATCCATTCTACATTTTTTTTTGTCTGATATGAATGCCTACTCATCATCCTATGGAATCAAAATCTAACCCAACACACTTACAAAAGGGCTGTGAAATTGCAACAATTTCTCAAAAACTTCCTTCTATGCACATGAACTATACACAAAAAAAAGGTCAGAAAAAGAAAAAAAGTCAGGGAAAGAAAAAAAAATGCCAGAGAAAGTTGAAATCATACAAAGGAATTGTATCAGAATTAGTATTCAGCATTTCAACTGATGTATGAACAACATAGTATACGTTCAAAATTCCTCTTTTATTCTTCTCTCTCTACTCCCCCTCTCTCCTCATCAATTTGACAATTTCCTAGTTTAACTTAGGGGCATGGATGTACAAAACATGATTGTGGGTCAAAAATTTGTATGCAACTTCGCCTCTCTCCCCCCCTCTCTCTCCCCATCTCTCCCTCTCGCTCTACTTTTCTCCTCTTTCTCTCTCTTTCTCTCTCCTCTTCACTGTCTGACCCTGTCTCTCTCTTTCTCTCTTTTTCTCTCTCTCACTCTCTCTCATTCTCTGGAGCTCAAAATAGTGTCAATGATGTTAAACAGGAACACACTAAAATTTGTACAGGGCCAAAGATTTGCACTCTCTGGTAAAAAACAAGAAAAAAAAGTTCACAGAGATAGGAAGAGAGGCGTGTTTCCAATTTCATCCAAGAAAACTAAAAAAAGAAGGGGAAAAGAGAGAGAGAGAGAAAAACAGATATAAACATGAGAAAGTCAAAATACATCTAGGTTTCCCTACAATTCTACAATCTCCATATTCCATCAACGGAATATTGCGCCTTTACTATCATATTTTCCGAATCCCAATTTTCCTCCGTCACAAATTTTCCGTCAAAAATTTAAACAGACGACCCGTCCTTTTCGTGTCCCTTTTTGCTTAAACCAATTCTCCGTTTTTTGATTAAATTAATTCTCCTTTTTCTTCGTTTTTACTCGGACTTTCACTACTACCACTTCCCTTTTTTTTCGTATTCACGGCTTTACTTCTCGCTTTTGCTTTTGCTCTTTTTCGTTTTTCTCTGTCTCGTCTTTTTCTTTCTTGCATATCGATCCACCGATAATCCGAAGGTATTTCAAAAGGGTTTACGGCCCATCGGTTGGGAGTCTCTTCCTCTCCTCCCTCCTCTACAACTTTCCCGAAACCGGTACTCCTCTCTCCTCTCACCCAGGCGAGCCAACTTCTCTTCCCAGTATCTGTATCTCTCTCTGGGCTCCCCGTTGGTGTGTGAAAATTATCATCTTCCTCCTCTCCCTCCCCTTCGTTATTTTCTACAGGAGCTCGATATTCTTCAAAACAAGAAAAAGTGACGGAAACACGAATTGTAGGAATAATGGGAATCGCAACCTGCAAAAAGAAAAAAAAAAGGAAAAAAAAAAAACATCATCCACCGACAAAAAATTGAACCAAAACAGTTTGGGTTATTCAAAGATTTAAAGTCAAAATCGCACGAATGAAAAAATCGTATTTTAAATTGGGGAAACCGTTAATTTTGTTTACAAGACCTCGTTGCAGTAGAAAGGACTTGTTCAAACAGCTGTACATAAGTTAGAGTGGGTTATATTATCTTTCATTCAGTCTTAATTATTGTAAATACTGATAAAAAAAAAGGATATTGTTAACTCCAACAAGAATGGACTTTAAATTTTTTTTCAAGTCCATGATAGTACTAACCACACTGATCCACACAAATATAAGTGCGAATTTCCTAAATCAAATGTATTCCACACTAACTCATATGTTGTACCCTAATTTTCAAGCAAAGAAAACGAATGCATAAAATACGCTTTAATACATTCAACTTAAAAACGTAATATACATCTATCTTTGTTTTCCACGTTTTTTAACTATGTTTTGGACAGAACAGACATCTTGTGAAATAGAAGTGAGCCACACTATACTGAGGATCAGTGTCCCGACTGCAATTTTGCTTTCACATGAACTCCCCCTTTCTCTCGGCCTCTCTCCTCTCTCTCTCTCTCTCTCTCTCTCTGGCACACACACTCAGTTGTTCTTTCTCTCTCGCTCCCTAATATATACGTAGCCCAACTCCCTCTCTCCCCCCTCTCTCCCCCCCTCTCTCCCCCCCCTCTCTCCCCCCCTCTCTCTCCCCCCCTCTCCCCCCCTCTCTCCCCCCCTCTCGACCCCCCTCGACCCCCCCTCGACCCCCCTCTCTCCCCCCCCTCTCTCCCCCCCCTCTCTCCCCCCCTCTCGCCCCCCCTCTCTCCCCCCCCTCTCTCGCCCCCCCTCTCGCCCCCCTCTCTCCCCCCCTCTCGCCCCCCCTCTCGCCCCCCTCTCTCCCACCCTCTCTCACCCCCTCTCTCCCCCCCTCTCTCCCCCCCCCCCTCCAACCCCCTCCCCCCCCCTCCCCCCCCCCCTCCCCTCTCTGTGTGAATGTCACCGCACTGGAAGAGACAGATTTGAAACAGCCTCTAACCCCTCTCTCCCCCTCTCTCTCTCTCTCCCTCCCCCTCCCCCTCCCCCTCCCCCTCCCCCTCCCCTCTCCCCCCTCCCCTCCCCCTCCCCCTCCCCCTCCTCCCCTCCCCCTCCCCCTCCCCCTCCCCCTCCCCCTCCCCCTCCCCCTCCCCCTCCCCCTCCCCCTCCCCCTCCCCCTCCCCCCTCCCCCTCCCCCTCCCCCTCCCCCTCCCCCTCCCCCTCCCCCTCCCCCTCCCCCTCCCCCTCCCCCTCCCCCCTCCCCTCCCCCTCCCCCTCCCCCTCCCCCCTCCCCCTCCCCCTCCCCCTCCCCCTCCCCCTCCCCCTCCCCCTCCCCCTCCCCCTCCCCCCTCCCCTCCTCCTCCCCTCCCCCCTCCCCCTCCCCTCCCCTCCCCCCTCCCCCTCCCCCTCCCCCTCCCCCTCCCCCTCCCCCTCCCCCTCCCCCTCCCCCTCTCTCCCTCTCTCTCTCTCTCTCCCTCCCTCTCTCCCTCCTCTCCCTCCCTCTCTCCCTCCCTCTCTCCGCCCTCCCCCTCCCCTCTCTCCCTCTCTCCCTCCTCTCTCTCCCTCCCTCTCTCCTCCCTTCCCTCCCTCCCTCCCTCCCTCTCTCTCTCTCCGCTTTTACTTTCTCCTCTCTCCCACTTCCTCTCCCTTTGCCTCTCCTTCTCTCTCTCCTTCGTCTCTGTAATAGACACAAAAGAGCATTTTGGGCTGAAAAAGACAAAAGATGCCATCGAACCTTGTGGGGAGGCAGGGAAGCATGAAGTCAAAATCGACAAAGAAAGAGGAAGAAAAATAGGGGAGGTAGGGAGGTAGGGGATGTAGGGAGGTAGGGAGGGAGGGAGGGAGGTAAGGAGGTAGAAAGAGAGGTGGTTAGGTAAAATGGGATGGGAGGGACTGAAAGAGAGAGGGAGAGAGGCAGAGAGAGGGAGAGAGAGAGGGAGAGAGGGAGGGGGGGGAGGGGGCGGGAGAGAGAGACGAGGGGTAAAGACCGACAAAGAGGTAAAGGATCTCACCTTCACCGGTACCGTGCCAGGAGGCAATTTTGTCATCAAAAGTTCTTTTACTCGACGTACGGCTTTCACTTTATTGGCCAATAGGTCCAATAGGGGCATAATTTCTTTCATATCGAGAGGAAAATCTTCAGTAAGCCACAGCATTGGTTTCAATCCCTTCTTAAACTCATTTTCCTCTTTCTTTTCAAACCCGTCTGTACTTTTTTTCTTCCCTTTGCTCTTTCCTTCTCCTCCTTTTTCCTCTCCTTCCTCATCCCAACCATTCTGTTGCTTCTCGTCCTCTTTGACCTTGCCTTCTTCTTCTCTCACTCCTCCTCCTTCCTTTCCCTCCATCTTGATTCCCTCACCAATATCCTCTGATCTCTCTGTCCCTCCCCAACTTACCCGATATTTTCTTCCCTTCGCCCTATATTCCTCCTTCTCTCTTTTTAAATCTCTCTTATCTGCTACTTCTCTCTGTCTGCCCCCAAACCATCCCTCCCTCTTCCCTCCCTTTTCTATCTTTCCCTCATCACACGTTGGTCCCATACTGTTACTTCTCCTAAATTCCCCCTCTGGAGCTCTACCATTATTACCCCACTCTTTCCTATCTCCCTCTCCCTCTCGATCTCCTAATAGGCTCGAACCTTCTTCTTCTCTTCCCCCGACACTCAAATCTCGCATCCTCCCATTCACACTATTTTCCCAACTCTCTCTCACCTCCTCCTCCTCAGCCTCTCTCGCTCCTTCCAAAGCTTCATCCAATTGCTTCCTCTCCTCCTCCGTAAGAACATCCTCAAGCTCCATTGGTCCTCTCTCCTCCTCCTCCTCCTCCTCCTCATCCATCTCAGCGTTTCCTTTCCCAAACCTACTAGTCGTCGCCTCCGACCCAAATTCAACTCCGTTTCCGTCTCCCTCCTGTCGACTCCCTTCCCCTCCTCCTCCTCCTCCTCCTCCTCCTCCTCCTCTCCCCATCGGCTTCCTCCCTTTCTTTCCTTTCTCGTCTTTCTCCCCCCCTCCAAATAATTCCTCGTCCGTCATAGCACCCGGAACCTGTCTCGACTTAAATTTTAAATGCACGTTATGCATTTCATATACTTTAGTACGATATCCGTTCACTATTTCTGTTTTTCCGTACCCTCTCCAACTATTTTGGGGTAAAACAGAAGCTCCCGAGACGTCTATCCCGGCTCGATAAACATTCGTTTGAAAAAAACTCCTCACATCTTGCGCCACCTCAGCTTCGGAAGGCTCTCCTCCCGCCCCCTCCAAAGCATCGAAACTTTCTTTTTTTTCATGATTCAACATTACTATCGTTCCCGGTTTCACTTTTTGGTCGTTGATCGATTCACCGAAAAATAACAAACTTTGATTTTTCCGTTTTATTCTGAAACAAAGTGTCAAGTTTCGTTTGTGATGGAGTGTATGAGAATGTTGCAAAAAAGTCGAATATGGAATGTGACAATTTGGAAAATGGGATCTTTAATAGGATAAAAGTTGGGATAAAAGTTGGAACAAAAATGATAAAGAATGAGAGGGTTCAACGCCAAATACGAGAGTTTGTAAATAGGTCACACTTATTTTGCAAACACATTGTAAGACAAATCTTCCACTATAAAAAAGTCTATTAAATAAAAGTGAAATAGATATTCTTACGCTTGCTTATTCCCATATACATAGATGTAACTATGTGCATAATACATAAATTACGAAAAAATTACATAATTATGGAAAAGTTTTATAGAAAAAAGTGAAATAAATTTTATTAAACTTGCTTGCATACATTACGGAAATTACGGAAAAGTCTCCTTAAGAATACATTTTTTATCCAATTTGTGCTCATTTTATTCAGCTCATATTTTAGTGCACTAATTCCATTCACACAAATATTAGATTATCATAGCTTTCAGAATTTTTGATCAAATAAAAATTAGCTTATACCTCGGGATTCCCAAGGGAAGGGGGAGGAGAGGGCGGGGGACGGGGATTGGGAGGGGGGGAGGGAGATGAGGAGGGGCTTGAGGAGAGGAGGGAGGAGGGAAAAGGGAGGGAGAGGGGGAAAGGGGAGAGACGGGTATTGGGAGGGGGAGAGGGGGAAGAGGGGAGAGGGAGGGAGACGGGGAGAGAGAGGGAGAGAGAGCAAGAGAGTCAAAGCTTCAGGTACTTTATACTTTATTCTTCAGAAAAATATTTTTAAATCATGTCTCCTAACAAGACATGTTTTCAACAGACTCATTTTTAATGATAACTAAACAGAAAAAATCGCCAACAATCCACTCCTAAAAAAAACAGAGTAAAGTTTTTCGGCCTATCTTAATATTTACATATCCATCACAACATTAATACAAAAAGATTCTCAAAAAAGAGAATTCTAAAAAATAACCGCCCCCCTATAGAAACTGTCCAAGTGAGGGTTTGATTTTCAAATTATTGTACTGACTATAATTGATGTGGATAGATTATCTGTGATTTCAAAATTACGGAACTAACCGTGGTGGGTACGACTAGGTTATCTCTGACTTTTAAAACTACTTAATGACCATAATTGGTGGGGATGGCTTACCTCTGATTTTTAAGGACTGTACTAGCCATGATTTGGTGTGGATAAATTATCAATTAGAGTATATAGTCCACGATCCTTGTATGAGAAGAAAAGAACTGAATGTACTATTCTCGTTCTAACATAATTTGTTGAGTTTTATTTCATAGTTGACATTCATTTGTGTGGGCTTCAAAAACATTTAGGCCAGAAAACCATGCCTAGTCCATACTAATTACAGTAAGAGATCTATACAGCCCAGTGCTATTTGTGTTAATAGCACTAAGTCAGTCACTACTTTTTCTGGTCTGAAATCAAATAATAGTGTTAATAAACGTAAATCGGCCATGACATCTATCTTCAGTATTATCAATACTAATTTCACTTTCATACTTGTAATTTCTTTACACTGTGGGATGCATAAAACCAGCACCCTCAATTCCCCTAACTACATATTTTACTGTAACTAGTTGTCAAATACTATACCAACATATACTGATATAGGTATGTCTAATATTGATATAGTTCCAATTTAATCTAGAAGGTAGAACGTGTTGACAATACTTTTGACCATCCAACGTGCGTCAATCGACAATGATTAAGAATTTCCCGCGTTTATCTAAAGACAAAATGAAACATTTTACATTGATTCCTGAAAGAGAGTTTCCGATGTTCGACAATTAAATAATTCGGCTATATGTCAAACTGGAATTCTATGGAAAAAGTGATTTTTCCTGAAAAATTTGAAGGTCTACGCATAAACTACACCGTGAAGCACTATTAACATTAATAACACTAATCCCCCAGTTTTGTTTTGCCCTCTGAATGCAACATAGCACTAATAATACTAAATGGTTTTTCTTAACGCTAATCCTTTCTGCAATTCACAATTGTCCACGTCATTCGGATCGGAAATAGAATATTTAAAACTAAAAACAGTTCTCAATACTCATACAAATTATTTCTTAAACTAATAGAGATTCACAGTGCAGTGTGAGTCACTCTACTTTTTTTCGCGTTTGCATTGTGTAAAAAATAGTGCAAACTAATTGAAGTGAAATGTATGCAAAAATCTTTTCATGCTTCCGCCAATAGCAGCTAAAAACAGAAAAGACAAACATCTAATTTGTACTGTAGAACCGTATGATAAAAAAACCGTGGATATGGGAAAAAGAAAAAACGAGTGGAAAAAGTAGGCCATAGCAAAAATTACAAGACAACATTAACAACATCAACAATGATACGCGGGATGTTCGTTATTGTATGTACCTTAAACCATCAAAACCTGCCAAAGACATATCTGCTCTCAAAAACGGTCCACGTTTCCAAATTCGGTAAGTGTCAGAAGGCGCGATCCGTGTAATAAACGGAATTACTGAACTTTCAAAGTTCCATGTTAATTCCATGTAAAAATTACGCATCCGTTTCATAATTGCCGAGAGAGCTGGCAATCGTCTCATATACTTGCCCCATGTCAAGACCTATTTAAAGAAAAAAATGCAAAAAGACGAAATACAATAAAACTAAGAGGTTTTTTGACGAAAACAAGAACAGTCTTTTGTTCAACGTATGATGGTTGATGATTTTAAGAGAATCAAAAGTTTGAAGGACAGAAACAATCAAGGCTAGGCAAGAGATTCAAGCTAGGTCAAAGGTTCATTCAAAAAATGTCAAAGGCTAAACCACACTTTTTCTTCTACAATGTCAGCCTTAAAGGCTTTGAGATGAAATATGATTGAACAAAATGATTGACCAATAACTCCCTTACACAAAGAAAAGAAATGGAAAAAAAAAAAAAAGTATACGAAGTTTTCATGCCTGATATCTCCGAAGAATAGTGGCAGTTAACGCCTCATCCCGGGCACAGACCGCCTCTTGCAACGGAGTCCATCCAGCCGCATTCTGTTGAGTGAAAAAATCATTAAAATTTGACAAAATAGACTTACACATTTGAGATAAACGTTTTAGATAGAAATACATAGACATTTACCATAAGAGATACACACCTGTAAGTTAAAACAGATATCAGATATTTTCAGTTCCACATACGACAGAATTATCAGCCATCTTAAGTTCAAAATATCTTCTTAAGTGAAGATACAACGTGTATCGCACTCAGAGAAAGTATTTCTTTCCACCTTCGAACTCAATTTTCTCATTGCACACTTGTTGGATTATTGATTCAAAGAAAGGTAGGTTTTTTACCTTCTGGTTTACAGTCTCCAATTGAAAACTGGACATGTGTGCATGAAGAAACTTGTTTTAAGTGGGAAAAAGGCATTAACAATATTTGCGATATGCGAGACATCTTAAGTAGATACTTCAAATTTGACAAATTAAATTAAACATCTTTAGTTAAACATAAGACATCATTTTGAATTTGCTGGGCCTCATGTCTTGATTGACTTTTCCATAAACTCAGTCAACAGCATAGAAAATAAAACAAACATTTAGGAGATACAAACCGTAAGACAAGCACATAGATATAGACACATCCCCCTCCCTCCTACCCTCGCTCGCTCCTCCGCCTCTTCAACACTCCCTCTCTTCCTCTTACCCTCTCTGCCTCCTCAAACCTTTCCCTCTCTCCCTCTTCCGCCACTTCCCCCACCCTCCCTCCCTTCGCCCTCTCTCCCTTTTCTGGCTCTTTCCCTTCCCTTACATTGCGCCTCATGGAGCATCAGAACACACAGTTTCGAAATAAACTGACCCGATGGACAGAATCTTGAGTACAATGTAAAATTTTCTCGTAAATTTTATTAAGAAATTAACTTTTCAGCTATATAGTAACCATAGTCAAATTCTGATAGAGAAAATGATCAACATCTCCACGGACCAGAAATCCATCCAAATCACATGTACAACACATTACAACTTTTATTCCAACTGTATACATAACAACTACTCTCCCTACTTCCCCCTGCTCCACAATCACCACACCAGCCTAAGTCCACTGAAATGTAGAGGGGGGAAAAAGAGTTCGACCCGAAAAGTAGTTTTTTCCATTCTTTCTTTTCATATGCAAACACATTGATGCAAATCCAACACGGGACAACTGAAAAACTTTGAAAAACTGAAACTGACCAAGAATCAGGGCTCCTATCATACATACAAACGCACAACATACAAACATACATACAAACAAAAGAAGAAACACACAAAACAAATATTCAAACAAACAAAATAAACAAACAAACACGCAACACACAAACAAACAAACAAACATGCATACATCCGTACCTGTAAGCTAACATCAGCTCCAGCAGCCATAAGTAAATCCACTGCCACTCCATCTTTTAACCTTACTGCCAGACAGAGAGGTGATTCCTTCCCTCTCACGTCTCTCCGGTCAATGGTGGCGCTGGCCACCAGCGCTGACTTTTCTGCAGCTACGGATTCTGCTTCTGTACGGATGCTGCCAGGAGGCGGCGGCTTGGGAAGGCCATCAAGAATACGGCGTAAAGTCAAATGGTCACCGTTGAAAATGGCAAGATGGAGGGGACTGTGACAATAAACTTGAGTTCCTTCGGGTGAATTTTTAGCAGGGAGAGCCATAGAGGGAAAGAAGGAGAGAAGGAACGGAGGGAAGAGGGAAGGAGAGGACGAGGAAAGAAAGAAAGAAGTAACGAGGAAGACGAGAAGAAGGAAAAAAGTGAAGAAGAGAAGAAGAGGTTGGACAGTAGGGAGGACGAGAAGAAGTGAAAGAGGGAAGAGTAGAAAAAGGAAAAAAGTGGAATGAAGATAATTGAAAGCGGTCTTTTTTCAGAGATGATTGAGCTTGAGAAGGCACTTTTTATGAATGTGTTATGTATTTCTAAAGAGATCAAAAGCTGAGAATAAGGTTGCAATGCACGTTAAAAAAAGTGGTTTCGTTTTGGTGCAAACGTTTCAAGCAAACAAAATATAACTCCATTTATTTGGCAGGATCATTCTCTTCTTAAAGTATCTCAAAAAGTTTTTCTTCCACTTGCTAAATTTTAGTCTTTTGTAATACTCTCTTCGCATCAAGTATGTAACAGCTAGTTACTGTCGAAAATTATTTCCTTTTTAAATAGTAAACTTCAAGTTGTACAGCCTCTTGTCTCCTACAGATTCCAAAAATATATCACTATTTCACGGCAAGATAGTGGCATCTCATTCTGTGTCATCATGTAGATGACATAGTTCCCTGCAATGACTTCAAAACAGATCAAAGCATCCAAGCTCTTTAGGGTTTCAAATTAAAAAAGTCTATCAAGCAGTTGCGATTTGAAGACGTCGACGCAATATCGACGGTTCAGATATAGTCTTCAAGTACCGGCGGAATAACCGGAGTACGGATGCATTTTTGTAACACACGCAGAAAGTCAGAAACAACTGTGGCTAGTTGCTTTGTCGTCTTTGGACGGGCCTCTCATTCTGACGCGTGGCAGTTTCCGGATTCTGCGTTTCCAGGGAGTACGGTGCAGGAAGATCCACCGTTTCGCTTGGATGTTGGTTGGGTCCCAAAACGTGTAGGACTAGAAGTTTCCAAAAAGTGAAAAGTGTGTTAGAAAGTACAGCGGTAGGTGAAATCTTAATAAAAGTACGACTCTATGAGCGTGAAACGTTTAGAATCCGTTTAGACTTGGAAGGCGTAACGTCAGTTTGACTTTATGAATATACTGTTGTAATGTACCTGTACCTGGTCACGGTTACATACATCCAGTGTCACTGCAATTTCGACTTGAGTGTGCCAGTGTGGCAATCCTTTCACTTTTTACTAAATGCCGATATTTAGCAATATAATAGGAAAACCGTGCCTATGACATCCTGCAACATGGAACTCTCCTCGATAAATCGGGATTCTGTGGATATCGGTTTCAATTCCAAAGAAGTCGGCGTTTTTAATCGTGTTGAGAATCTCCAAAAACGACAGCCTTCGCTCCTCTGTTATTTGGACGGACGCCAAATCGAAGTATATCGTATAAAAATTAGCCCGATTCGCACAAGTATCGTAACCATTGGTGCATTTGCAGTGGCGATTCCATGATCTATTTTACTGTTTGGTTCTTACACGTGTGCAGAAAATCTATTTCAGATAAGGTTCCAAAATTCGTACTATATAATGATGAATTATGACAGCATCAATAAGAACGGATACGCAGTTTCATAAGATACGTTTTCACCGTCCGATAGAGAGTAAAAATATATCTGCGCCGTCCGATGATAAGCTGATTTGTGACAAATGAAAATTAATTATCTATTACGAAGAAAAAATAATAAAATACGCAAGAATTCAGTGCGTAGAAACACGCGCAAACCGCAAAGCAGAGGTCGCAAACGGTCAACCGAAACCGTGACCGACCGTTAACCGACCGCCCGCGCCGGATCGGGAACGGATTCGGTTGCCAAATTTTGGGGCCGGGCGGTTGCGGTCAGTTGATTCACCAGAAAAAAAAATGGTCGGTTACGGGTCGGTTAACTAAAAAACAAAAAAAAATGAAAATTTTGTACTGTCCATACAATCCAACATTATTGTACTTTGTACTCTTTGGTATCGTGGAAGTACGTGACATCATGATTAGCGTCGCAAATCTGACACGGTAGTAACACTATTCATTTCGCAAGTCTTAGGGAACGCGACAAAGCATCGCAAATCTAACACAATATTGTAGTAACACTATTCATTTCGCAAATCTTAGGGAACGCAACAAAGCGTCGCAAATCTGACACGGTAGTAAACACTATTCATTTCGCAAATCTTAGGGAACGCGACAAATCGTTATTATTGGCTTATTCATACTTCGTACATTAATTAATTTTGTACTTTTTCGGTTACGAGCGTGCACAGTTAGTCGCGAAAAACCAAGTTTCAGTAAACTTTTATTTTCGTAAACGTCGGTCGGTTAACGGTTAACAATTATGGAGCGTGACATAACCCGGTCGGGTGTCAGTTACTCAAATTAAAAAAAAAAAACGGTCGATTTCGGTTATGTAAAATTTTGACTTTTGCGACCTTTGCCGCAAAGTCAGTGCACACTAGTGTTGGGTGTAGGGTAAATTCATATCGCAATAATTTCAATATTCGATATATCGAATATCAATCGAGCAGAATCCTCGATATATCGTACCGGGACCAACATAAATTATCGCGATATATAGTATTTTTTAAATATTATATTTTATAGTTTTATATAATATGTTATTTTAGCGAAAAAATACAAATTGTAGGATACGCCACATACGACGTGATTTTCGTTCCGTGACTTAGGGTGCATCTTTATGTACTTGAAACTTAGAGAATTTACTTTGTTTTGTAGCACAGATCCGGCGGACCCGGATTTCGGGTGTCCCTATGTGTACCAAACGAAGTTGTCACTTAAGGGCATGACAATTGTAGACGTCAACAATGCCCGTGACGGTTGTCGACAGTGTACAATCTGTGATGACAAATGCTATTTTTTGTAATTGCTTGTGACATCGCATGACTTTTCGTGACATTGTAGACGTACCGCCATCCAGCCTCTACCATTTCACGGTTGAAAAAGATGCAATTTGCCTTTGCGTCTCTTGTCCGCTCGACGTGAAATGGCATCGGATCTTGAGACCCCATGCGAAATAAAATACGTACCAAGTGCAAACGGACAAAACCAAACAAATTGTGTACTTTGCTTTATCGAACCTAAACGCAACCGGACAAAACATAGCGGATCGTGCACTTTCGTCGTCGCTTGAATTCTTTTGAAATTTCTTGAAAAAAATTTACACGTGCGACTACGTGCCTCTATTTGTTTTTTGTTTTTTTTTTGTTTTAAATCACATCTTCCTTGTGTTTTAAAGAAAAGTTTGAAGATGACGTTTTTTGGCGTGGCCGTGGGTCGAAGAACACAAAACGACAACATGCAGTACATATTAAATTCGACGATGACGCAAAATGTACTTTATATTTTCTCTATTTTTTTGTACGGTTGAAACTTACGCGGTACGACTCTAATTTTTACAGGAAAACGACATAAAAAAAACCCTTACTTAAGCACACGGAGACGCACCATTAAAGGTAGACGCCGCAAAATGTAACCGACAAAAAAGTATTAATTTTGTAATTCATATTATTACGTTATTTTTTGGAGCTGCTTGTGACGTCGTTTGTCTTACCGTGACATTGTAGACGTACCGCCTTCCAGCCTGTGTCGTTTCACGCTGGAAGACGAGGCGGTTTGCCTTTACGTATCCTATCCGGTCGACGTGAAATGGCATCGGGATTTGAATACCCTTGCAAAAAAGAAACCCGTATTGGACGAAAACGGACAAAACCAAACAAATTGTGTACTTTTCTTCGTCGTATTTGAACGCAAACGGACAAAACATAACGAATTTTGTACTTTTATTTGTCTTTGGAAATCGTATGAAAAATTTCAAAAATTAAGGCACGTGCGAATATATATTCCTATTTGTTTATCGAAAATACCTAGTTTTAAAACACATCGCGCATGTGTTTTAAACGTAAGGTTGAAGATGACATTTTTTGTCGTGAAAGTGGGTCAAAAAACACAATACCACAAATTTTCATACATCCTAAATTTGAGGATGACGCAAATTCTACTCTACAAATTTGCGATTCTTTCGTACGGTTGCAACTTAGGCAGTACGAAGCTAAGTTTTACAAGAAAACGACAGAATAAAACCCTTACTTATGCACATGGGGACATACCGTTATTTGGGGTATGGTTACATTAGGTCTCTGTAATAGTACAGACATCAAAATTTATGTATTACAGAGGCCTCGGTTACATTACGTATCGTTTGTAAACAAGTTTTTACATACGTGTTTTAATTTGAGTGGTTCCTTGTAAGTTGACGATCAAATCTCTAAAATCGTCAAAGATTTGAAAACCGACCATTCTAATATAGAAACCCGTACTTGCGTATTGTGTACGTGTACTTCGCAAGTGTACCGCGTCAATGTACCTCAACGATCTATTTCACTCTGCTGACTTTCAAGAAAAAACCGTATTTATTTTCGGCAAAGATTTTACGGTCACCTTGTCCGAAGGCACGTGACTTTGGAGACCTGTGGATTTTATTTTTATTTTTTAAATGCCTCGATATATCGACGATGCGATATATTGGCGATATATTGGAGATGTTTTTATTTTTGATATATTGAAGCGATATATCGATTATCGAGTACCGAAAATTTGATATATATTGAATATATGAAAATGGTCCTCGATACCCAACACTAACGAAGGCCAGAGGTCGCAAACGGTCAACCAAAACCGTGACCGACCGTTAACAAACCGCCCGCGCCGGATCCGGAACGGATTCGGTTGCCAAATTTTGGGGGTCGGGCAGTTACAGGCGGTTGACTCACCAGGAAAAAAAAAACGGTCGGTTACGGTCGGTCTAACAAAAAACCAAAAAAAAAGAAAAATTTGTACTTTTTTTTTCCAACATTATTGTTTTTTGTACTTTTGGTATCGTGGAAGTACATGGCATCATAATTAGCGTCGCAAATCTGTCACGGTACTAACACTATTCATTTCGCGAATCTTACAAAAAGATAAGGGCCGCAAATCGTAATCTATTGTAAAGTGTTAATTATGCACTTTATGCGGTGTTTCCAAAAATTTGTCAAATTATTATATCAATATAACGCGGCAGATCGTAATTATTGGCTTACTCATACATCGTACATTATTGCAAAGTGCTAATTATGTGTTTTATACCGCGTTTCCACAAATATACCATATTATTATGTCAATGTCACGCGACATGTAGTCATTATTAGTTAATAAATCAGCGGAAATCAAATTATTACGTCAATTTCCCAAGACAAATCCTAATTATTAGCTTACTCACATGTTTCAAACAATAAATCTATAAATTGGAATGCTATTTAAGTTAGAAAAACTTTACCACAATTCAAACAAAACCTAGTCATACACCAAAATGGACAAAAGCATTCTCGGTTCTTATAAAACTACGATCTAAAACGAACTTCAAAAATAAAAAAATGGTGAAACTGCTCAGTATTACCTAGTGAAAGAAAGCAGGGCCACTTCAAGTTGTTGGAAAAAGTTTGAACATGTCTATGAAACTAAAGCATCAAACAAAAACATAGTAAAGGGGGGAGGGTTAGTGGCTTGTAATACATGTTTCGTAGTTTATCGATACAAGTCAACAAACGGTACTTCAACAATTAACTCTCACACATGTTTAGCTTTGGGCGACATAGATAATTATAGAGGAATTCTTCGTAATTTTCTTTAAAAAACGGAGGCGAAAACGAGTGACTGAAAAAAAATTGCGAAAATGGTGGCGTTGATGTGTTGCGAGGAGCTTCGACCATTTTCGATGGTCGACGATTTAGGTATGATTTATTTTGAATTCCGTTTAGGATGGCGTTAATGTATATGTCATTATAACTTGTTTTGTTAATAAATTTATATCATTGAGCTTCATCACTATTTTCTTATCTATAATTTATATTCGTACGTTTTTTTTTTTTTATTATTATTTGGTTTGCCATGATGTTATTTTGATATAAACCTTATTTATTGATCATGCTTAATAATTGTATGCTATTTTCTTAATCTTTTATCTTGTTCCCAAGTTTTCAAGTATTTTGTCCAACATTATTTGATGTTGGTGTTTCGTCCAACAAAAGTGTTGACATCGACCAACTACTCCCGTCCGCCAATAGCGTAAAAAACAACATTATATATTATGCCAAAGATATTCGTAGTTTGATCATCCCAAAACTTAAAGAAAATATTGATAACAATATTTTCATCGCATTTACGACCGATCTCTGGACCGAGACAATAAAAAGAACCTCATTCATGGCAGTAACGACTCATTTTATTGACAAATAATTTAAATTTCATGCTTGGACGCTTCAAGTCGATCATTTTTCTGGAGGAAAAACATACCGCGAAAAATGTTTTAATGACTTTCAAAAATTGTTTGACCAATTTTTAATTGTCCAATTTTGATGTTTTGGCAAATCGTTGCGTTGTTGTGACCGACAGTGGCTCGAACATGTGTGCGACTGAAGGTCTACCGAGTATGTTTACTTGAATACCTTGCGCGGACCATAAAATTGTTACAATTGTGAAAACGATTTTGAACAAGAGCGGAACTTCCAAAAATTACAAACACGATGTGGAAGTCCCTCAATTCTTTGAACTAATAGATGCGTGTAAATCATTGGTCACGTTTTTCAAACAGAGTAATTTACAAAACCTTTTGAAAAACACTTTAAAACAAGAAAACGCAACGCGGTGGAATTATTTGTTCTGAATGCTTTAGAGTATTTACGATGCATTAAATGAGATAGGACCAATCGCTCAAGCAAAAAATAAATTGATACTTTTTGTTTGTATCGATAAGACTCACCTTACCGAACTTATTCGATTTTTGGAAAGGTTTCAAAAAGCGACCCTAAAGTTGGAAAAGTTAAAAGAACCGACTTTTACATTTGGTTTTGTTTGAACTAACGTCTCTGCATAACTATTGTAAGATAAAAAAAACATCTTACAATGACGGTGAAAAAGAATGCCCGGCCGATTCCCCACACTTGCAAAAATTGAAAGAACTTTTTATGAAATTTGCATTACCGAAGTGGGGCCTTCATGAGTATCATATTATCGCGGCTCTCTTAGATCCCCGACAAAAACAAAAGCTTGAAATAATTGGGGTATCAAAAACCGAAATTGAAAGCGCTAGGGTCAAACTTCGAGAACTTGCTAACGACTTAGGTGATGACGTTGATTTTGGTAGTCCTCAACGTATCACAAGAAAACGAAAAGTATCGCAAAATATGGACGGTTTCCACAATTTTTTTGGTGAGAGCGATGACGAAAATGAGGTTTTTATTACCACCGACAAAAAAATGCTCGTTAGTGACGAATTGAAACGTTATTTTGATTTAAAATTAACCAACGAGGAAATATTGAACTTTAACATACTTCAATAGTGGAAAAATAAATCCTATGTACGTGCGAAAGATGGAGGATTTCTTATTCTAGACGGTGTTGCTAGATCTATTCTAGCTATTCCGGCTTCTAGTTCCATGTCGGAATGCAATTTTTCGGATGCTGAGAACACGATAACAAAGAAGAAGAGCGCACTAGCGGCTTCAATTGTTAGTGATCTTTTATGTGTTAGATCCAATTGAGATCTTTTAAATGCATAGTTTTTTGTTTTGTTTTCTAATTATTGTTATGCATATATATATATATATATATATATATATATATATATATATATATATTTTTTTTTTTTCACAATTTTTCTAATGTTTATCTTTTTTTTTTCTTAAACCGGAATGTTTATTTTTACCAAATTACCAAAGCGAAGTATTTATACCACATTTAGATTTATATATTTTGTGTAATTTTTAGGTTTGAGGTTGAGAATTTGTATAATAGAGTCGAAAATAGGACAAGGTTGTGATTTGATTTTTCATATATTTGATACTACAAAATATGTTTTGATTTTTTTGCTCATCACAATGTGTTTCTTGCTAATTGATTTTCTATGTGAAAAACTAAGACTTTTTTTGTAAACATTCATAATTAAAACTTTACCTTTTTTGCATAATTCATAACATAGTATTGTAGTCGAAAGAAAAACTGTCCGAAAAATTGTAGCGAAAAATTTAGATTTGCGAGAGAATAAACATTAACATCACAAAATAAAGTTAACAATATTATTTAAAGACTTGGACTATAACCTGCCACGTCTCTTTGCATTAAATAGTATCATTAATCATAATTTTCCATTAACACTACACCGCGAATCGTAATTAGCGTTATTAACGCTAATTCCATCACCACGAATTCTGACCCAAAAACCTTATAAAGAGAGTAAATAACTCCAAATTTTTCTTTACATTATTTAAGGTACCTTTTTAATCAACGTTAACAACTTTAGTATAGTGCCGTTTTAAATAGTGTGGCTTACGATCGGTGTCTGACCGTGCAAAATTGTACCGTATTAACGACAAAAGTACAAAAAATGATTTTATACATGCCGTTATAATGTAATTGCGTTTTCACAAACCGCGTAGTGCAAACGTCATAATGACGTGGAATTGTACGTTTGTCAGATTCTGTATGTGTACCTAAGGGTGTGTCCCCATGTGCATAAGTAAGGGTTTTTTCCTGTCGTTTTGCTGTAAAACTTAGCGCCGTACTGCCTAAGTTGCAACCGTACGAAGGAATCGCAAATTTGTAGAGTACAATTTGCGTCATCCCTGAACTTAGGATGTACAAAAAGTTGTCGTCTTGTGCTTTTCGACCCACTTCGACGACAAAAAACGTCATCTTCAACCTTATCTTTAAAACACATGCGCGATGTGATTTAAAATTAGGTTTTTTCGATTGACAAATAGGAACATACATTCGCACGTGCCGTAAATTTCGACAAAAATCCTACGATTTCGTTCGTTATGTTTTGTCCGTTTGCGTTCTAATACGACAAAGACAAGTACACAATTTGTTTGGATTTGTCCGTTTTCGTCTAGTACGGATTTATTTTTTTGCAGGGGTCTTCAAATTCCGATGCCATTTCACGTCGAGCGGACAGGCGACGCGAAGACAAAGCGCATCTTCTTCGACCGTGAAATTGCACAGGCTGGAAGGCGCTACGTCTACAATGTCACGGTAAGACATGCGACGTCACACGCAGGTACAAAAAACAACGTGCGACCACAGATTGTAGACGTTGTCAACCGTCACAGGTACTGTCGACGTATACAATCGTCACAAGCGTAAGTTACGATTTCGTCCTTACAGACATAGGGACACTTGAACACCGGGTCCGCCGGATCCGCGCTAAAATACAAAGTAAGTTCGCTAAGTTACAAGTACATGGGGACATACCCTAAGAAATCGGATAATTATGACGTGAAATTGTATGTTTGTCAGATTCTGTAAAGCGGATAATTATTACTGACAGAAACCTAAATTAGAGTTATTGATAAACTACACCGCGCATCCTTATTAGTGTCAAAGTTTAAATAGTGTGGAAGTAAATATACCGTCATTGACGCTAATTAAGATTTTTTTTTTTAAAAAAAAAAGGTGTATTCTAATTTCGGCGTTTATGCTAATTTGGGAACAACAAAAATGGAATATTCGTTGTACGATTATATACATTAATATATGTAGCCGTACAAAATATTAAAAATCGTACGCCGTCGTAAAATTTATATATCCGTACATATAAGACTAATTTACGTGTCAGAACAATCCCGTTTTTTTAGCGCACGATCCTATGAGTGCGCGTCTGATTTAGCTCATTTTTTGTAAAATTTTCACATGAAAAGGTACATTTATGTACGGTCTGACATCGACCGTACACCACACTATTTAGATATTATTGTAATTCGTCCTTTACGCTATTTTGTACGGTACCTTAATTAACGTCAAGGAAAAATTAAAATCATGTATCCTATTTGAGGAAAAAAACCAAAATTTTAAGAACCCAAATTAGTGTCGTTGACACTAATAACGATGCGCGGTGTACAGTACACCGCCAATCTCTATTAGCGTGTAGGTTTCATTAGCGTATACAAATAATTACCGTGGTGTACGCTATTTAAGAATTTGAAAATTTTGGAAAAAATCATACATTCTAATTGTTTGATTATGGTAATTTGGATCTTTGAAAAAAAAAATGTCGGTCGCAAACATTCTTACACTAATATAAGTTTCCGTACAAAATCTGACAAATCGTACATAAATCGTACATTCACACGGTCGAAACGCGGCTGTCGGACGAATATGTGCGAGCGGGATTTTTTACGACCTGGTTTTTTTCCTTTTTAGAACGCACATTCTCATGCGTCCGCGGTTACTAAAACTAATTTATTGTAATTTTTAACTTAAAAAGGTACATTTATGTACGGTCTGACACTGACCGTACACCACTCTATTTAAGAGACAATGTACTGAATATAACCCTAAATAGAATAAAGAAAACAATAGAATAAACTACGCTATTTGAGAATAAAACAAAAAAAAAGCGGGACGGGATTAGCGTACACAACGCTAATAGCGATTGGCGGTGTAGAGTACAACTTTGTTTTGAAAAAATGAAAAAATCTACATTGGAATGGATAACATTAATTATTTATTTACGATGATTACGATTCGCGGTGTACTAAATGCTTAACGTTAATATCAATGAGCGTTGTAATTTTGTACCTTTTCGGTTACGGGCGGGCACGGTTAGTCGCTAGAAATCGTGTTTCGGTTATTTTTTTTTTTCGTAAACGACGGTCGGTTAACAGTCAACAATTTTGGAGCGTGACAAAACTCGGTCGGGCGTCGGTTACTCAGATTTTGAAAAAAAAAAAAACGGTCGGTTTCGGGTATGATTTTTTGTGACTTTTGCGACCACCTCTGACGAAGGGTTCTTCGTTGCAACGGACATTTGCCTTCATCGTAACGTCAATCTTTATATGTTACGCTGTCGCTCATATTAGCTTTTACGATAGCGTACAAAAAGACGCTTAACTCTCACCCTGCAGCGAGAATCTTCTTTAATAGAGCATCTCGTGGGTCATGTCGTACGAAATCGCACGAAATAATACTACCACGAAATAATACTACCACGAAATAATACTACCACGAAATAATACTACCACGAAATAATACTACAAAAAACTCGCACGGTTTAGGAATCCGCACTAAATATTGGATCATCGTACGGTTTAACACTTTGTGAATTGTAAATTTGTAATCCTCCCTTTTCTTTGGCTGGATCTTCACTTCAGTACCGTACCGTACCGTACCGTACCGTACCGTACCGTACCGTACCGTACCGTACCGTACCGTACCGGATATCCTTTGCTTCCTCCTCATTTTTCTCGTTTTTTTTTGTTTTTTTTTTTTTGTGTTTTTTTTTGTTTTTTTTTTTGGGAAAATCCATGGCCATGGCTGCCGAGGCTCTTCTTAGCAATAATTTCGTGCGGTTTCAATACTGTATGAGCGAATGCAGGAGCTTTGGAAAATGCGAAAATCAATTTTCTAGCGGTTTGTCCCCTTTCTTTCTTTCTTTCTTTCTTTCTTTCTTTCTTTCTTTCTTTAAAAAGAAAATAAAATTCTTGTTGTAGAGTTAAGGATTTTTTTCTGGTAGAATTAAGGAATCCTTTGTGGTAGAAATAAGGAAACTTGGGTTGTAGAAATATAAAAACTTATAGAATAAACTGGTTGTAAAGGAGGAGGAGGGAGGAGGGAGGGAGGGAGGGGGAGGGAGGGAGGGAGGAGGGGAGGGGAGGGAGGGGAGGGGAGGGAAGGGGGAGGAAAGGGGGGGGAGGGAGGGGAGGGGAAAATAAATATTTTTAAAGGATAAAGAATGTACATTTGTAGTTGGGATAAAAGAAAAAATGTATATGTTTAAATCGTTACAAAAAAAGGACATCTACTTTTTTAAATGATACAAAAAAAATTAATCTACATTTTTAAGTGATAAAACACAAGGAAGTAAATGTACACTCATAAGTGATAAAAAAAAGATAAAATTAACATTATTGAATAAAAATGTTCATTTGTAAAAGGTAGAAAAAATAGTATTGTGTATTTCAGAGAAGAAACTTTTTATTTTAGGATCAAAACTTGGCAAAGGTGAAACGTTTTTGAAACTATTGAATTCGTTTGGTATTTTTTTTAAATGTTTTGGAATTGTTTGGAATGTTTTTTGATTTTTTTTTGATTTTTTTCGAATGTCCCGAATGTTTTTTGAATATTTTTGTTCGAATGTTTTAATTTTTTTCTCTTGAATGTCTTTAAATGTCTTTGAATATTTTTGAATGTTGTTTTTCATTCTTGTTTGTAAATGTTTGAATGTTGTCTTTGAACATTTCTGAATGTTTTCTATTATTTTTTGATGCATTTGAATGTTTTTAATTATTTTTTTGAGTTTTGAAAGTTTTTGAAAAATTTATGAACAGTTTTGTGTCTTTTTGCAGGATTTTTAGCGATCGGTCAAAATTCAGAAGTTCCTACGTTTCCTGCCTTGATGCGGGGAAAAGGACAAAAGTGTGATGTCACCGTGCGAGGTAAAAGACAAAAGTGTAACGTCACAGGGAGGGCAGCCGTGGCCGTCAACGCCTCGCTGGGAGAGGCGGAGGTGGAAACGGTCAGAAAAGACAAAACCTTTTTTTTGAGGGAAAATTAAAAAGGGATTTTAAGTGTTTTGGGGGCATTGATAGATAAGTAAACAATTAATTAAAAACTGTTGATTAAAGTAATTTATAATAATAATAATAATAATAATAGGAGGTTTTGGGGGAATTCGTGAGGCGTTTTAAGGCCGTTTTTCTGTTGTTTAAACCTGTTTTTTGGCTGCTTTGAGGTTTTGAAGCTTTAGGGATTTTGAAAGGGAGTGTTTGGAATTTGTTTATGGGAGCCCCTTTTTTTTTAAATTAGGGTTATGAGATTTAGGGCTGGGCTCCATTGGCTCATAAAACTCCTGTTTTGGGTCTTACAACTTTTTGAAAAAATGCAACGATCGGCAAAAAGACAAAAAAGACACAGTGAAAAGTTTAATATTTGGCACAGCCGTGAGAAATTGGGAGGACCTGTTATTTCATTACGCTTGTAATTTCCTGAAAGGAAAAAAAACAGGATACAGTAAAACTGCCATTGAAAATTATAAGAAACATTTTTAGTTGTTGCAAAATAGAAATTGATTCGTCCAATTTTGGAGTTGACCGCCGCAAAACGTTGTGACGCGTAAAACCGTTGAGAAAAGAAAAAAAACTCACATATTGTTATTCTTTCTGTATAAATATTGTTTGTAATTGCCACACGGCGAATTGTGAATGGCAAAGTTGTGACCGGGGTCTTGTAATGGACCCACCTAATGGGTCATCGCCGTTTTTAAAAAGAGCGTTTTTTTTACCAAAAATAATAGAGTAATAACAACAATTCTAGTTTAAAACGATAAAAATTATAATGGTAAGTAAAATAATGGTAGTATAATAGGAGGAGAGGAAGGAGGAGGAGAAGGAGAAGAACGATAATAAAAATAATAACAATAAAGTTGACCACCATAACAACAGTAAAAATGTGGTGCATAATCTATCCCATTTGTCGTTCGAATGCACACTACATAGAGTAAAAATGAATATATTTTAAACGTTATTAATTTTCTGTATGTTGTCGTTGATTTTATTTGTGATTTAAAATATAAAGTATAAACGTTTAAAATTTATTTTAAATGTTATTGATTTTATTTCTTCTTTCCTTCTTTCCCCTTTTTTTTTGTGGTGCAGAAAGCGCCAGCTGGCAGCGTCTCCGTGCTGCTCCTGGCGGGAGGAGTGGGGAAGAGAATGGGGGTGAGGGGAGAGAGAGGGAGGAAGAGGGAGAAAGAGGGAGAGAGGAAGAGGGAAAGGCGGACAGGGAGGGAGCTGGAGGGGGAGAGGGGGAAGGAGGGAGGGAGGGAGGGAGGAGGGGGAGGGAGGGAGGGAGGGGTGAAAGGAAATAGAGGAGGATAAAATTTTGGAAAGGAGTAATCGAAGAAAGTGGATGGAAAGGAAATGACATTTTTGGAATGGATATAAAATATGGAGGAATTTTTTAATAATGAGAGAGTTTTTACCTTCTGGTTTTGTCATTTTTATGAAAATATTTATTTCTGTTTTTTTTTTTTTTTTTCCTGATAGTTAAATGAAAAAATCCATTTTCCTCGGTCGATCGATTTTTACAGTAAAAAATTGTTTGTATTCGCCAATTTTTCATTTGTATTTTTTTTTGTTCATACCGATTCATCTAAAAAAAAAAAAAAAAAAAAAAAAAAAATTATTTTAATAAAAAAAAAAATAAA